>VYXB01006190.1:4506-109389 GCA_013397135.1 Pachyramphus minor
TGTTTTTTTTTTTTTTGTTTTTCCTTTTTTCCTTTTTTTTAAAGGCAGATATTTTACTTGGAAAACAAAATCTTTAATTATATTTGGGAAACTTCCCCTGCCCATTCTTGAAATTGGGATCTCCAGCAATTATGACTAACTTCATTATTCAGTGCTGAGTGAGAGCAGCCATGCAGAGACCTAAGGAAGCTTAGTTTTTCTTTAGTGCCTCCTAAAGATAATTAGGGCAAGCCTTAAACTTGATCATAGGAGAACAGCTTCTGAAATTTTTTATTCTGATGCTTTACTTAGAATGTATTTATGAAATTACATATTCTTGGCTTCTTGCTGTATGCTATCTGTGTGGAACTTCTATGAATTTCTTTAATCTTGGTTAATAGCAGTGGCTGTTTTGAAGTCTCATTAGCTAGTTTTGAGTCCTGCTCAGAATAGGCTGCTCAGAGATTGTGCACTATCTGTCAGTCTGCTAATTGTCAGCACACTTTGAGCTTAAAATACAACTAAAAAACCAGAAGGTGATGTAGTTTTGTTACATCCTTTCATGTCTTGTAATAAAAGTAGTCTTTGAGTAGAAAGTAAGTGGTAAATCCCCCAGAAAAGTCATTACTCTTTACTTTTTTTGAATACATATGCTTTTCTAGTCTGTGTTCTCGTTTGAAGTGCAATGCTGCAGTGTAATTCTTTCTCTGTGTCATGGTTTAACCCCAGCCAGCAGCCAAGCCCCACACAGCTGCTCGCTCACTCCTCCCTGGTAGGATGGGGGAGAGAACCAGAAGGGTGAGAGTGAGAACTCCTGGGCTGAGATAAAGATAGTTTAATAGGTAAAGCAAAAACTGCAAGTGCAAGCAAAGCAATACAAGGAATTCATTCACCACTTCCCATAGGCAGGCAGGTGCTCAGCCATCTCTAGGAAAGCAGGGCTCTGTCACGTGTAACGGTTACTTGGGAAGACAAACACTGTGAATGTTCCCCCTTTCCTTTTTTTTTTCCCCCAGCTTTATATACTGAGCATGATGTCCTATGGTATGGAATATTCCTTTAGTCAGTTGGAGCCAGCTGTCCTGGCTGTGTTGCCTCCCAGCTTCTTGTACACCCCTAGCTGCTTGCTGGTGACGTGATGTGAGGGGCAGAAAAGGCCTTGACTCTGCGTAAGCATGGCCCAGCAATAACAAAAACATCCCTGTGTTATCAGCACTGTTTCTAGCACAAAGCTAAAACACAGCCTTACTTAGTTTCTATGAAGAAAATTACTCTGGCCAAAACCAGCTGTTGTGATATTTGGGATGTAGTGAGACCCACATTTGAGATTTGAGTCCTGTGGTGAGCAGGGATATAAAGACTTCTTGTCTTAGCTTTTATTTTTTCACTGGCGACTTTGCATAAGCTTTCACTAACAAAGGAACATTCAATTTAAATCTTTTGCAAAGTGATGCTTTCTGAAACTGCCTTCTTTAATTAAAATATTAAGTATATTAGTGAAATGTTGTAGAAGACTTGTATGCCATCCTTTTTTCCTGTGCTTGGTACAAAACCTGTATTTTGTGATAATCAATTCAGGTAATTCATCTCAGAGTAACCCTTGAACTCTTCCTATCATCAAGATGTTCTCCTATCCAGATAAAGACTTGGTCTTTGACATGTGGCAATTGCAGTTGAGATTAAAAACAAATAGGGAAAGCTTGCTTTGTAAGTTGCTTCCTTGGTCCTGAATATATCTGCTCTTTAGGTGTTGCAAGTGCACCAAGGACCAAGTTTCATAGACTGCATCCTTAGGACAGTTGATTTTAAGGATATAGGCTCTTAGTTGTGAAGCTGATTATTTGGTAATGTCTTGTAGCACTAATTGCAGAAGCAATAGTACTTAACCACTGAAGATCTTTGAATAAAGGACAAATATGAAATGAAGGCTAGTCTTTTTATTGTTGGTAATTTTTTTTTTTTGCCAATGTGCAGAATACATTCTGCCTAAGTGTATAACAGCTAAAAGCTGTTTTACTTGATTCCTTGCTCTAAGAATATTTCAGATAGTAATTTGAGTTGTTGATACTTCCAGTGCAGCAGCCTTCTAGACAGGAGTGGCGTTTTATTGCACTTCATCCTATGAAGTGGTGTTTACATTGTGTGAGACTACTTTTCCTGAGCACCTTGCTTCATTTCAACATGAAGGTGGCATTAAAGTGTAAAACTCCCTCTTATGTACACAGCTTATGCTATGCAAATGCATATGACTGTGATCTCGTTTCTCACATCTACTGTCTTTCTCATCTCTCTCGTTGCAGGTTTCTGAATGTGGCTGGCCAGCGAGGCGAGCACCAAATCTTCAGAATCTTTATAGCATATGCAAGAACATGCATTTGTGGCTGAAACAAGACCAGAAAAATGTTTGCATTGTCCACTGCCTTGTAAGAAATTGGTTTAAGTCTGAAATCCTTTATTCACTAGAGCTTTAAATTGTGATTATGGGTGCTAGTATCCATTTAGTCTGTGACTCTTACTGGCTTTCTCTACTGGGAGCAATTCCTTTCTGCTCTATCTCTAGGGAAGTTACTTGCATCAATTTCCTCCTTAGGGGAATTAGTAGAGTAATGTAGCCCTTACTTACTTCAGTGTAGTATACGGGAGGCATTAAGACAAAGTAGTCTTTGGGACAAAAAAATCTACTCTACTGTTTCAGTGGTTTTTTCTGGTTTTTTTTTGTCTTCCAAGTGCCAGATGGGTGTGCACTGCATTTCCCACTGCTGTCCATTTAGAATGTAATCTGTAGCCACAGAATTTCAGCAACTGACTGTGAGATACTTGGTTAACTTGCTGCTGCTGGCAGCAGATTGCTCTGTAACTTTCATTGGTCTCTGAAGTACTGTTAACCTTGGTATAACCCAAAAAAGCAATAAAACTCCCTATAGAGCCACATCATGTCAAATATGGGGGTGGGAGGAATGAATTTAAAGAAGAGTTACTCTACTCAAAATTTGAAAATATGAGGTTACTCTGTTTTTTGTGAAGGAATTGCATACGAAATTTTGACATTCTTAATTTTGCTGCACAGTAAAAAACAGAAATGTGACCATTGTGGCAATGCTTGCAGTGTTGCTGGAAAGCACTCAGAACCTGTCCTTTGATACAGTATGGCAGTCTATAGGCAATATCACTGTCAGAGTCAAAAAGAGAATTTGTTAATCTGACAAACCATACTAGTGTATTTTGCAAGGAAAAAGTGAATTAATGTCAGCTCCTGAAAAATGATGCAACTTTCAGTGCTGCTATGAGGTTAGGCATGTAATTCTATATTAATGTGATACTTCTAGTATCTCAGTATCACATGATTGGTGGTCAAGCAGGTAAGAAGCAGATGTGATGAATTAGCACCAGTTTTTGTAACATCTTTCCCTTCAAGTGTTTTGTTTAAGATACCTAACTTATTCCTTTTCCCTCAGTCGTGAGGGAAACTCTTGTGTATATATGGCTGCACGGCAGAGGTGATGTGAAAAGCGTACACCAGAAACAAATGATAAAAGTTCTGTTCCATGCTGCTAGCAAAAAAACCTTGAAGTCCTGTTCTGTCAGCTCTTACCTCTTTCAAATCTTCTGTCTTTTTTTAATACAGGGATGAATCTGGGATATGTATATAGCTATAGTTCCAGCAGAAAGAGGTTCAGTGTTTTAGCCTCCTTCCCTTAGTTTCATGGCAAGCTATTAATCTCAGTCAGTTTTAGACAGAAGACTAGAGTTTAGTGTAGTTTAGTTCTCCTGAATTGTTGTACTTCTTTTAGTAGAAGTATGTGGTTGTCAGCCAAAAATAGCACTGACTTCAGACAGCAGCCAGGAAACAAACTGTAAAAATGGGTATTACTGACAGTAAGATAAAAAAGATCAATTGAAAATTTCAAATAGTGTTGTGCTAAAGTAATTTTTCATATTTGAACAAGCAGATACTACGTAGTATCTTTTGCGTTGTAAGGAAATTAAATGAAAACCTTTCACATTCAGATACAAACTTCAAATCTAGTGATGTCCCTAGACCTTGGACTTCATAACATTAAATAAGGAGACAGCATGTTCTTCAGTAACTTGGGTAATGCCCTTCCTCTAGGTTTAATAACAAAGTAAATTTTTTTTTTTTTAGGATGGAAGAGCAGCATCTGCTGTTGTAGTTTGTTCCTTTCTGTGCTTCTGTCGTCTCTTCGCCACTGCTGAAGCTGCAGTTTATATGTTCAGTATGAAACGCTGTCCACCTGGCATTTGGCCTTCTCATAAAAGGTACTGTAAGTACTGTTGAAGCCAGTAGTTATTCAGTTCTTAATATGGTATAGGATGCTTTTTAGAAAGGTAAATTATTTCAATAATATCTGTGTTTGAATGTGTATTTCCAAGTATTTTGCTGTATCATGAATAGAGAAATTCTGAATCTGAGTTTTGTGAGCCCGTAAGTTACTCATGATGTTCTTATCAGAAGTGGTTCAAGTATGACCAGTAGTGAAGTAGTGTTAGGAATGAAAACAAGGGTATGCAGAGCTTTTGAACGCTTTCTTAAGTATAAATCCTCTGCCTCATGTGACTTATTCCATGCTTCCTAGTTTATTACAATAGGTTGTATTGTGTCAGAACACTGAAGTTCTGTGGAAATACCAGTAATTATTTCTGTCCATTGGGTAAGAATGCCTAGTGCTTTTTAAAGGAGTGCCTGCAGAGGTGACTTGATTATACTTTGACAAATGTTTTCAACCAACTGTTTGATTTAATTTGGTAGATCTTTTAACAGTAAAATCTCAATAGCAAGTGACTCTGGTAGTAAGGGTGTTTCCTACCAGACGCATTAGATTCTGAAGGGTGAGAAGTAAAGTATTAGTTCAGTATAAATGAGAGATTATGTTGTTGTACAGATTTACTTTAAGTGTATTTAAAGGGTTCTCTACAAGATAATTTATATTAATGAGGACAAATTTAAAGCCTTTAGGAAGATTTGAGTAATCCGTAATATGCAATATACGAAATAAGTAGTTCTTGAAGTTTAGTGTTTAAGGCCTTTGAAAAGAGTGGCTAGTTTGTTTTACAAACATATGTGAATATACATAAAGCTACAGACCTAAAGCAATCACTGGAGCTGTCTGGAATGTGGGACACAGGTGCAGATGAGTTCATGTGTAACGCTATATCCAATTTTCTGGTCAGTATATTTTCTCTTGTGGTGCAGCCATCAGGCTTCCGTACAGACACTGTGTTGCTGTCCCTAAAACGAGAGGCTAGCTATGGTTGATTAAATATTTCTCTGTGTTTCTATTTAATTTTCCTTTTGTGACACTCAGTATCAGATTTGAAAATGTGTTTCCTGAAAGTGGTGTTAAGTGTTTCCAGTGTTTTACTGTTAACACTCATCACTACTTAGTGGCTGTATAAGAACAGGAGTAACTCACCTATGTGTTCACCTATCTTTTTAGATTTTTTTTTTTCTCTGAGTAAACGAGTACCTTCTGGTTTTGGCAGATACATTGAATACATGTGTGACATGATGGCTGAAGAACCCATTATTCCTCACAGCAAGCCCATCCTTATCAGATCAATTGTCATGACTCCTGTTCCACTTTTCAGTAAGCAGCGTAATGGCTGCAGGCCTTTTTGTGAAGTTTATGTGGGAGATGAGAGAGTAACCACTACCTCCCAGGAATATGACAAAATGAAGTAAGTACAGGTTATAACTTGCACTGAAACAGCACATTATTTTTTACTAGACTCCTCTGTCCCATTTTAGCTCATCCTGACAGTAAATCGTGGGGAAGAGAATGTTGTTGCAGCAGCTTGGATCAGGTCTTGCAGAACAGTGGGGGTGGTGGTGGGGTGGCACACTGGACACTGCGAGGCAGAGGAGAGCAAGGCTCTCTTCTCACTCCACGTGATGTAAAACTAGGAACATTAATCCCTGAGGTACATGTACATGCACTGAACAGAGAATCATGTCTCTGTCATGGACACTGTAAGGATTCTCCAGGCATGGTAGCTGCAAGGTGACTGCTTAGTAGCCCCTGTACAGTTCTGGTGTCTGCATGGGAATTGCAAATGGTGCTGACAAATAGTAGGTGTAGGTAATCAAAGACAGGAAAAATGGCAAAATACCCAAGTCCTTCTAACTTTCTAGCTACTGAAGGCCTTTTGAGAAAGTAGACTAAGCATAAGGTAATACATTATTTTTTAGGGTTTTTTTTTAAACTAGATTAACTGTTATGTGTTTTGTTGTTTTTTTTTTTTTCTTTAGGGAGTTTAAAATTGAAGATGGGAAAGCAGTAATTCCACTAGGTATAACAGTCCAAGGAGATGTTCTCATTGTGATCTATCATGCCAGATCAACTCTAGGAGGGCGACTACAAGCCAAGGTAATGATAAATTTAAGAGCCTACGTGAGGACTTTCTTTTTCTTGTTGCAGTTTTGTATCCTACTCATAATCTACTAAGTACTTCACTTTATTTGCTGTTCTTTGTTCGAAGAAATGCATGACGTTTTCATACTGTTGTGAATTCAGCTTTTTCAAGTCTTCTGAGTATGTACATTCTTAATGTATTGCAAGATCACAAAAAACTTGCTAATGAACCCTGTCTTCAAATTTCTTAAAGAGGCATGTTCTTTTTTCTCCAGATAAGTAGCCCAAATTAAACTTGGAAATCAATGTAAAAGATAAGAAGAGGTAGTGCAAAATTTGGAATAACTTGGGGCGTTGTGGAAATTGAGCCTTACAGTTCTTCAGACAGTTTCTATACATGTGGGACAAACATGCATATTCATACATAATCTGCTATTACTGAAATAGATTGTTTTCCCTATGTTTTTTCTACTTTGGGAATAGGAAGGTGAGTATCAAATCTTGTCATGTTGCAGAAGTTAAACCAGATCTTCCAGGACACCTTAAAACTGAAAGCCTGGTGAAATGATTCCTTAATGCATACCACAACCAACCATGGTGTGGTTCAAGGTCATCAGGAAAAAGGCATACAACTGACAAAATCTAGCTAAGATTAGGTTATACTCCTTGGGCAGTCTTGCTTTCATTAATGGTAGGCTTTTTTTTCTTGGGATTTCTCTGGCATTAGGAAAAGACTGGAATTTTCTCATCCATCAGCTTTAACATGTGATACATTAACAGTGACAATCTGGGTTGGGAGGTTTGATGGAACAATCCTTAGCTTTATGTGCTGTAAATTGCCACTGGAAGCTCTCTGCAGAACTCTTACAGAGGTCAACCACTGCATTTCAAGATTGCCTCTTAAGTGTCTAGAGCTGGGCATTGTGAATGTCTTCCTTTTCCTCACTGACAATTTTAGAGAGGGTTTATTTTGTCTTGTAGGAAATCTCTTGCACAGCAAGGGATTAAGAAAATGCATTTAATAGGATGTTCAGGTTACCATATGTAGTTCAGGGTGGGGAAAAAGAAGCTCTCTCCAGTACATCCATGTCTCTCTTTTACTGAGCCCAGTACTGGACACGGGACTACAGATCAGTGGTGCTGAATAGAGGGGAAAGATCACCCCCCTCAGCCTTCTGTCAGTGCTTTACCTACTACTTGCTTTCTGGTTATGATGTTCAATAAATGCTCATTTACAAGAGAAGCTTTCATAATTCAGTTTTCTGGACTATTACTGTATGACTTTGTTGTAAGGAATGGCAAGACTATTTCACATGTGTTGTAACTAAAGCTAGGGAACAAATATGTTCTGGATTTATCAGTGAGCTATAATTTGGATTTGTGCAAGACCAGGAGCTGCATGCATCTTCTGTAGTAGCATTTTCTGGATGGTTCCATTCTGATGAGGCATGGGAAAGTAGTTTTCTGTCAACAGAAGAAAGAGTTGAGAAAGTTGAATGGTTAAAATGAGTCAGTTCAGAAAAAGCCTGAAATTCTATCTGGGATAATGGCTGACTTGAGAACTTAAAGAGGAAAAAACCTGTTTGCATGCCTTAAGATGTCTTCTTTTAAATGTGCTACATTAAAACTTTTTTAAATCAACAACTTTTTATGTGGCATATATTTCTTGATTAGTGTACTGCACAGTGGGTTTGTCTGAGTGTGTGTTATTCAGAAAAGTAGCAAAAGTCTTGCTGTTTCAGCCTCCAGTACAGGATCTGTAAATACACAAAACATTGATAGTCTGTTTTGAGGTTAGTGATGAGATGTATCTGACTCAATGTACAGATTGTTGGTGTTAGTAATAGATCTATTTATGGTTGTCTCAAACCACAAGTATACATGGAATTAAATGGAAACTGTAGCAAAGCAAACACTTTAAAATATTTTAATGCTGAAAATACTTTGCATTATATTCAAGGCAGAACACTGTGCTGTGCTTGTGGGTTTATGCCATTTTCCCATATTTCTTGTTTTCAACAGATGGCTTCAATGAAGATGTTTCAGATTCAGTTCCACACAGGTTTTGTGCCTCGAAATGCCACTACAGTGAAATTTGCCAAGTATGTTGACACCTTTTTGTAGGACTGAAGGAAGTTTCCTTTGAAATTGTCTAAGCTGCCAAAAATCAACATATAGGAGGGGGAAGAAATACAGTCAGTGTAGGAAGCAGATGATTTTGATTGCAATAAGACTCTTTTGTTTTCTCACCTCAAGGGAACTGAAGGTTTTGTTCATGTTACAACAAAAATCATGTCTAAAAATACCACATGTTTAAAATATATGGGAAAAGTAAACAAATACAGCATGTTTTAAGTGTAATACTAATTGCTTTGAACTTTTGTTTTGTATTGCAGTAGATCTAATCCAATTAGCCATCAGTATCAAGCATTTACTTGTATCTGTCTTTACAGGTATGATCTGGATGCCTGTGACATACAAGAAAAGTATCCTGATTTATTTCAAGTCAATCTGGAAGTAGAGGTGGAGCCCAGAGACAGGCCTAGCTGTGAACAGCCACCGTGGGAGAATATGAACATAAAGGGACTGAATCCCAAGATCCTCTTCTCCACCCGAGAGGAACAACAAGAGATTTTATCAAAATTTGGTAATGAACCCCTTGAAAAACTAAAGATTGTGATGAAGTTTCCAATGTACTTAGTGTTTGAGGCTTTTGCATATTTTCTGATGTTCCCTTAAGTGAAATAAATTTAGAAGGTGGGTTTTTTTTGTGAATATCCTTGAAAATGCACATTGCATGAAGGAGCTTAAATTATCTTCTAGTAATAGGTTATAATTATTCTTATCTTCCTTCTACTGTGGCTACATTTGCTTGCTTTAAAGCTATGAATATGCCATTTGGAGGATTTTAGCAAATGGAATTGTGACACTCAGGATTTGTAGGCAAGATATCTCGAAAGAGCTTTATTTGGCTAAAATGGCACCAATATCATTTCACTTAAAGTCATCTGAGCATTCTTCACAAATGGTCTTAACTAAAAATGTTTTTATCAGCATTGGCATAGCCAAGTAATGTTGTAATTCAATTCCTCAACTTTTCCTAATATGTTCCAGCGGACTCTTTATTTTAATATTGTGTATTCAGTGCTTCATCTGCAGGTGCCTATGTTAATTCTAGTTGATGCTATTCAATATCTTCTGGCATCAGTAATTAGCTTTGACATTTTCATTCAGGCTTTTAAGCCTTTTCTCTGTTTCCGGGAAAAAAGGCATGATGGAGATTACTATGGTGATTTTAGTGATAAATGAGGTCTTATGCTGTTATCATGGTACATCTCAACTACATTTCTTTTCATACAAGAACCAGATAGTTGCTACTGGCTCTTGTTTTCTTTTAAGCAGGATATGTTTTGTTTGTACTATGATTTATACCATTTTCTATTTAACTTAGTTTAATCCTACTGTAAACACAACTCTCAGTAAAGTTAATGTGTTTCATTGATGATAAGGATCTGTAAAAATTACTCTTATTTTCTTAAATCGCTTCCATTTTCTGATGGATAAATGAAATGTAAGTGTTCTTAAACTTGATGGGAAGGAAATAGCACAAAAGCAAGTGCTATGAACTGATTTTATAAACTTGCCTTATTAAAATTGAACTTCCTCCATTTCATTAATTTTTCATATATGTTTTCTGAGATGTTTTCAGCATCTCTAAGCTACAACTGAGAATGACAAAGGAGGGTGAAAAAGTGCTCTACGAGTTTTGTATTCAGATTTAGACAAGAAGCTTTCTCCCAAGTATTCATCCTTTCTCTTCAAAGAGTGGATGAATACAGACCTATTTAGGGAGTCTTCTCAATTTGCCTTTAGAACCTCACTTCTGAGAGATCATTAGGTAACTCTGCCTGACTCAGTCCTACAGAAGAGTCACTTAATATTTGATCTCAGTAAAATAAGAAATATAAGAAACATTTAATAGCATCATGCAAGTGTATTAATTAATCCCTTTGTGATGTTTCCTGACAACTCCATGTTCTTCTCTGGCTTTATACTCTGGGTTTTTTTCTACAGCTGCATTTGCTAATCTTCTGTTGTTTTTGTCTCCTATTGCAGATACTGTTCAAGCTTTTGCATGTCTAAGGGAACGTTTGGTACGAGTGAGGTGTTAGTTACGTTTTCCTCCAAATGTAAATAGGATGCTTTAGTGTTTTACTATGAGTCTGATTTAAATGTCCTAGTTGAAAACAAGGCCTTACCAGTTTTTTCAGTTGAAACAAATTTAATAATGCTAATTTCAAGAGCGGAGTGTGGACAGGAATTTGCTTTTGCACAGTGATAGATAGATACTTGCACAGTGGTCAGTCTGCAAGCCAAGTATCAGTTGCTATAATGAGGATTGAGAAGTTTCTCTTTAAAGCTTCTGGCTTAAACTCTGTTTTATAGGGAAACCAGAGCTGCCTAGACAACCAGGTTCAACTGCACAATATGAAGCAGAAGCATCCCAGCTGGAGCAGTCATCAGAAAGTGCACCTACTGATACAGAATCCCCACACAGCAGTAGTACTGATGCAAATAACTTCTTTCACTCTCTGGACTGGAAAGGTACAGGTTTTCCTCTGAAGTAACTACTGGGTATACCTTCCAATGAGCGCTTAAGCCTTCTTATGTAGCAAAAGTCTCTAATTCACCAGACTATGAGGAAAAGCTATTTAAAGATTGAGCTCTGCAGACTAACAAGCGGTCATTCTGCTTCATTTGGATCAACACCAAGTAGTGGGTTTTCATGCTGAGCATAACTTAAGTGCTGAGCTGAAGTTTTCTATTTCTTGTAAAAATCTTAACCTTAAGGGTCTGCAAGGCAACTTTGCATTCCCATAGCTGTACTTAGGCTGAAACAGAGGAAAGAAGGTAGTCTAGCCAGTGGGGTCCAGATTAGTATTTATGGATGGTGAAAAAGTAACTTTGTGGTACATGTGTAACTCCTTTTCCTGGGTGCTGCTGTTACTGAACAACTTATATTCCTCTAAGAAGGAGTCTATGCAGCTGTGGGGGAAGACGCTGGAAAATTCTTTTAACTCTTTAGCATAATAGTGTATAGTCCCTATATTCTTGGTCAATGCTTAGTTTTGTACTATATACTGCTTAGTACAAATACCAGAGATTAGTGTGGCCTTTTGTTAGCTCCCTATATCTGTGAGTTGTAAGTCTTGTGCCATGTAATGCTTATTTACTTACATTAGTGATTAACATGTGCTAATAGATGTCTTAGTTTTGAGAACATAAATAGTGTTGGAGTAAAGAATGGTAAGAGAAGTGCATCATGACCTGACCGCATACTTGAGATATTCTCAAGGAAAGAAGATTCATCATAAGATCTAGGACCATAAAAGGGAATTTTGGGAAATGGGATGTTCCCAAACAACCACCCAAGACCCTGAAAAGACCTCTACTCAGACACAAATCAGTTCACGGAAATAGTTAGCATATACACATGTATTCACGAAATGTGATGAGTGTGTATTAGTTTCATGAGTATAATGTGGTCTGCTCATGCACGCTTTGAGAAATAATCCCCCATGCATCCAGTGCTGCTAATAAAGTAATGTCAGCTTTCTAATCTAGCAAACTGGTTGGAGAGCTTATTTCCTGGTTTTCGGTGGCACTGTTATGTTGGCAAAAATGTCAGCAGCTGCTTAGGCTTTCACTGAGTGGAGCAGCAGTTACTGAGAGATCTTCTGAGCTGTAAGTGGCACAATGTTCTAAGGTGAATGTCCCAAGTCAGCCTCATTTTGAAAAAATTCCTAATACCTGCATTGCAGAGTGGCAGATATGGTAGTGAGCTGCTGCTTTGCCTGCCCTGTACAAAGAGGTGGTTGGCAACATTTAGTTGCTTTTTCATCAATTCCTTTGTGAGCTCTGATTAGTTAAGGATTGGTTTCATTGGTTTTGCCATGAAAATCTGTCTCATCCTGGTCAGCAGAATAATCCTGGTAATCTAAAGCTGTTGTTTGTTTTTTTTTTTTTTTCTCTTCTAGAAGGAAAAAGTCCAGAAAGTGGAATAGAGGACAGTTCATCTAAAAATGATCGTGTTCAACTATCTGATGACAGGGAGGAGAGTGATCCTTCAGATGAGGAGTTCCCAACATTTCCACGTGAAGAAAGCACAGTAACTGTTGATGAAAAAGACTCTACTCCAGAAGGTGACTTGCTTTTTGAAGCCAATTTTGAAGCTCCATCTGTACCACTACAAAAATCTCTTCCTGAAGAGGGTGTGGACTTGCTGGGACTAGACTCTGATATATCACCAGAACAGAAACAACCTATCTCAGAAATAAACTCTTCATCAAGTAACGCAGACTTGTTGAACAATCTGTTTGTGAGTAGTGCATCACAGGTTTCAGAAGAGCACACTGGAGATCTCCTTGGACAAGGAACAGATTTCTTTTTCAGCAGTCAGCATCCAGCTGCTACTCAGTGTACATCTTCAGCAGCAGCCATGTCTTCAGGTATGTGCGTTTAACGTCAGTAGTCTTCACCCAGGCAACACATGAAACCTGCTGCTTGCATTGTGCTTAGAAAATGAGTATCGTGTACTCGTACCATCACAGACAGTCAAGGCATGTTGGTCTCTAGCAAGATTCTGTACAGAATACCTGTTATTCTGCATGAAGGAGAGAAATTCGTATACATTATCCAGGTGCTTAGTTATGTTGCCAATATCCTCTTAGCTTTAAGCTGTGTAAAGAGAAAAGTGTAAGATTTTGAATTTAAAAGAAATTCTTAAAGAATTGGCAGCTTGGCATACAAACATTACATGCTAGATCCTTTTCTAAATCCACATGTAAGTAATTCTCTTGCTCAGGCACAGAATTGTCACAACTTGCTGATTTCTTGAACTTTATGTAAAGCCGTGTCATTAGTTGTACAGGGCTGTGCTGCTTAGGTCAGATGTCTGCGTGGGACTTTTAAATGTTAATCACATAATACTGCTAGGCAACTGGAAATCCTGTAGATTATTGTTTAAACCAGTAGGATAATGGCACTGCTAAAAGACGTTTTCTTGCTGGTTTTATTGATGTTGTTGACAGGTGATGTCCAGAAAGAAAATGCTGTTTACTGCTGTCTATTTGGTATTTAAACAAGGTGTTTCAGTTTAGGAGTCCTGTTGCTCTTACTAGTGGATAATCAACTCTTTGCCACATTACTAAACTTCTGGGAATAGCAATTCCCTGCATGAAGTTAACAGTAAGATTTCAGGGAACATAATCTGGGGAACTATTACAAGGCTTAGCTTGTTTGTGGAAAGATAATTCATGGGGACTAAAAACTTTAATATACAGACAAATGCAAACTGTTTTTCTTGTAGAGCACTTAGATGACTTAAAATATTTCTTTGTTTTGAGGCAATTCACTATTGAACTTTGTTACTGTGGTCACTTAGGAATCATTTTAATTTACTATTTTCACATATGTAGAGGTCTATAAAAGAGAAGCTTTGTTACTTTATCTTTCTCTAACCATGTCTTATATCTACCACATGAAACATCTGAGCAATAGCCAGGTGTGTATCTCGTTCTTGTATTCATTCTCTTTCATTGTATTTCATTGAATTGTATCGCATAGCTGCAGAGGTGAGACTATTTGGTCACTGTTATATTTCAGTTTGCACATCAAAGTTATACTAAGGTTTTGTGCATATAGGTTTGCTTGGTGACAATCCAGGATTTGTTTTTGAAGTGTTAGTGAGTCCTGTACAATGTGGTCATTATCCCAGGATGTGCTGGGGCACTACGGCAGGATTATTCCTTCTCTTCAGCTTCTGAGTCCCTGGGCTCTTGAGGATTTTGACCCTAGGGGGCAGCAGAAACAGGAAGATCTCAAGCCATGATTCCAGCTGACTGTCACGTGTTACTCCATGTTGACTATAAATACTCTTCCAGTTAGTTTTTCTTCATTGTGAGCACTAGAGCTGTTGAAGTCTTACTTCTATTGGTTTTCATTCCTGAGTTGACGTGCTTTCTGCTCCAGAATCACCAATGCCTTCGAGTCTAAATGGTAGTATGAATGTTTTACTTGATATCCTTTTTAGTAGAATAATAGTCCATTTTCTTTACATTTGTTGGAAGTTTGGCATTATAGAACATTTAACAAATATAGTTCTTCTGTTTGTATGCCGATGGTCACATAAATTTAAAATGTGTCTTAAATGGAAGAAATTAACAACATTATTGAATTTTATGCAGTCTTGCTAAGGGTTTGTGTTTGAAGTCCTAGCTCTTCATATTGTATATGGCTGAGATACTTTTTGTACCAACGTGAAAGTACATTTGGCTAGAGGAAGGGACAGGTGGCGACTCTTTGCCACGAAGAATTTGCACAAGGCTGCTGTGGTTACTAACGTGAACTTTGTTTTTTGTCTGTGCCCCCAGAGCAGTAAGGCTTTTTCAACTTTGTTTATTCTAAAATTTGTCATGAGGTAACTTTTGTTTTCTGCTTCTCTTTTAGCTGATCCTTTTGATCCATTCACAATGCCATCCAGTTCAGAGAATCAAGCCCTGTCTGGTCCAGACCTCTTTGGGGACTTCCTTAATCCAACCTCAACATCTACAGCTAATACAATTCCTTCCGCACAAAGTTCACTTCCACCTTCTTCCAGCTCAGATTTCTTAAATTTAGGTAAGTGTGCTTTTGGAGTTCTGTTTCTCAGTTTCTGCTGCTCTGTGTATTTGTCTTTCAGCTTAGTCAAGGTGGATTATTGTCTTAATAGATCCACTTATTGTGATTGCTGTTTTTAATTAGCTCTGTGTTCTGGGAATGCAGATACAAATGCACCAAGAAGCAAGGGGGTCCTGTATAATGTCATGCTATTGTTTATGATGTGAGAGGATTTCTAGCATTGCTAACCTTCTGTTAGGAGCTAGAGTTTCCTTTCAATGATTGTAGAACTGAGGGTACACAAACACCTCAAAACTTTATAGCTGACAGAATGCTGTGTTGATTGTATTCAGATTTTAATGATTTTCTGGAAACCTTGGAAAAGAAACAAGTGAGTCCAGTTATAGTATAACCAGTTCTTAAAATGCAAGCTGAGGCTAGCTTGCACCTTCTTGACCTGAATGCGTTCTGGTAATATACTTACAAAGTACATTATGTAATGCTCTAATCTTATTTGTTTCATTTCTCTGATGTATTCTTGGTGAAGCCTTTTCCTTGTGCATTTTTTAAAAAATCTGTCAATCTGTAAACAAAAAACTTTGTGTTATGGTTGGTTTTCCTGTCATTCTTTGAATAAAAACATACACTTGCAAAAATGGGGGAGTGGTAGAGCCACCAGTATTAGGGATTTTTAAAATCTGACTTGGAAACAAAAGTGTGGGTCCTCTCCACAGGAGTAGGAGTTGTGGTCAGTCTAGAGGTTTTCTCTGCTGCTCTCTCATCCCCACACTGTTCCCCTACTCCTTAGATCCTTCCTGCAGGATGCAATCTTTCAAGAGCAAGGGATTCTGTAGGCTACGGTCCTTTAGGAAGAGACTGCCACAGGGACAAGGGTGTCCCAGGGGCTGCAGCTGCTGCTGGGAATCTGCTGCTGTGTGGGCAGTGGCTCCATCCGGGACATGTCAACCTGTGTGAGGTCCTCTCCAGGCTGCAGTGTGGATATTTGTTCTAGTGTGGTCTTCCCTGTGTGTTGCAGGGCAATCAGCTCCAGCACCTGGAGTACCTCCTCCCTTCCCTTCACCACTCACCTGGGTGTTTGCAGGGCTGTTTCTCTCACACTCGTTTTGCTTCTCTCACAGCTGCTGTGCAGCACTTTTTATCCTTTCTAAAAAGTATTTTCCCAAAGTCACCTTCATCTAGGGGCTCATTTGTGTCCAGTCGTGGCTCTGTTGGAACTGGCTGTGTCCAGCACAGAAAAGCCCAGGTCTCTCCTCACACTGACTGCCACTTATAACCTGCAGGTAGTTAGGAATGGTGATATCACCTTCCTTATCCTGAATCCAGAGTGTTTTCTTCCCAAAGCTTATTGCCTGTGGCTCTGACTTGCCCCTCCTTGTTTAGCAGTCTGCCCAGTTGACCCTGCCTCCGAGTGATGCAGACAAAAAAAAAAAAGGCAGTATTTGTTTGACTGAGGTGAGGGCTTCCTGCTTGAAATAAAAGCTACCCAGCTGATTGCCCTCTCCTACCATGTGGTTAAGCATTATATTGCAGCTGTAACTGATTCTACTGAGAAGATCCTGTTTGCTGCTTCCTTTGCAGTTCTTTTGTCTGTCCCATGGACAGTTAAAGGCTGTATGTTTCAATTGTATACTTGTATAGTTGCCACTTTTATGCCACTGTTACTGTCACTGCTTGAGGTTACTGAACAGATGGTAGATTTCTGCTCAGAAGATGATTTGATCAATACTGACCTGTGGAGCATCATCTGTGCCAGATTCTGCACCTGGGATGGGACAACCCTGGATGTTCGTACAGACTGGGGGAATGAGAGGCTGGAAAGCAGTGCCACAGAAAGGCACCTGAGGGTCCTGGTCAATGGCAAGTTGAATCTGAGTCAGCAGTGCCCTGGCAGCCAAGAGGGGATTGTCCTGCTCTGCTCTGACCTGGGGCAGCCTCATCTTGAATATTGTGGCAGTTTGGAGCACCGGAGTGTAAGAAAGATATGAAGCTGTTAGAGAGTGCCCAAAGGAAGGCCAGGAAGATGGTGAAGGGCCTTGAGGGGAAGCCATGTGAGGAGCAGCTGAGGGCACTTGGTCTGTTCAGCTGGAGGAGACTGAGGGGAGACCTCATTGCAGTTACAACTTCCTTGTGAGGGGAAGTGGAGGGGCAAGTACTGATGATCTCTCTGGTGACCAGTGGCAGGACCCAAGGGAACTGCACGAAGTTGTGTCAGGGGAGGTTTAAGCTGTATATTACAAAAAGGTTCACTGAGAAGGGAATTGGGCACTAGAACAGGCTCCCCAGGGCAGTGGTCACGGCACCGAGCCTGACAGATATCAAGAAGTAATTGGACAACATTCTCAGGCACATGGTGTGACTCTCGGGTTGTCCTGTGTAGGGCCAGGAGTTGGACTCCATGATCCTTGTGGTTCCCTTCCAACTCAGGATATTCTATGATCTCAGCCTCTAACTCACTCTAGACCTCTGGAAACTATCTACCTGAACTGCTTAAAGCAGGGTCAGGTAGAGCAGGCTGTTCAGCACCATGTCCTTGCTGATTTTTAGTATTTCCAAGGATGTAGAGTCTAGAGCTGGGCAACCTGTGCCAGTGTTGGACTGATCTTACAGAAAAAAATGTGCCCATTGGGTCTTGCCCTTCCATTGGGCAGCACTGAGAAGAGTCTGTCTCAGTCTTCTTTGTTTCTTCACAGTAAGTACTTTTACACATTGATAAGGTTAAACAATACCAGCACCCTCAGCTTGTCCTCATATCAGGGACAGAGAACCCTTACATATATTAAATTTAAGTTGGAAAAGTAAAAAAAAAGTGAATTTCTGCTCTCTAAATGTTTACCTGCAACCTTAAGGAGACCACCATCACTGTTCAGCTGGTAGTAACATTTGAGCAAGTACAGAAGAAAAAGGAGGAATATTTTTACGTCTGACTTGAATGCTTATTTTTTTGCTTACTCTTTCTGATTTTGGATGATAGCCTTGCACCCTGTTAAATGCATTAGGATACCTGCTATTTTAATGTAACTTCTGGAGTTTTCTGTCAACATAGGGAAAAGATCTTTAAAATGTACCCCTTTTCAGTCTGTTACACAGTGATTTACCAGTATTTCTCTGTGGCTATGCAATCTTTATGAAGTGGGGGAACTGGGTTAACACTTCATGTTGCTTTACATTTATCTTTCAAATGTCAGCTTTTCTATGTTTTTTGCTGAAATGAAGTAGGTATTTGAGCCTTTAACATTCTGTCCAGTTACAGGTATCAATTTTATCAAGGCAGTTAGGAATATTAATATTTATATTGCTTTTAATGGGAATTTGGGACTGAAAAGACATGATCGCTAGTAACTGGAAAAGAAGGGACAAAAGAGAGAAAAATTGTGTTAAGTGAGCAAAAGAAAGTGCAAACCTGAGGTCATTAAAGTGAGAAACAATTTTAAACTCACTAAAAATAAATCAGTAATAATGCCAGTGACCATTCAAAGTAACCTGAGTAGTTAGATTTGTTGAATCTACCATTGGAGCAGCAATAAGTGTCTAGAATCAAATTTTAGTGATGTATTTCACTGGCAGTATATGATTACTAAACCTCTATAGATAACTGCAGTGTTTCAGTGAACACAAGTTCAAGGATTAAAATTTTAGCCTTCTATTTCTCAATTGTGGCTTGAAATTTAAAATCACAGAAATTTTAAAATTAAAGATAGTCCTAAAACTGGTATCTGGTCTGTTAAGGCATTCTGACCTATAATAGGACACTGTTGCAGCTAAACAGCCGTGTGCTAACAAGGTAATTTAATTTTGTTTTGGATTTGCAAGTAGCAGGTCATCTTTAATGCAGGTCAAGCCAGGAGTGTATTTCCCTCTGTGAGAACGCACTAATTTGATCAAAAGATAGCAGGAGATGTGGAAGGTGATCAAAAGAAACCTAAGTAACCAGTGTAGTCTTCTTCCAAGAAGTTAGTTTCTGTGACAACTTGTGTTCTCAGACAGTCTTTAGACAAGGTTAAAAAAACCCTTGCATCATACTAAACCAGCCTCTTGGTTTGCAGAAAATCCCGTTGTCTTCTGTGATTAAAGGATTTCCTGTAGAGATGACAAGTTAAATAAAGAAAACCTTGTGTGAAGTTGTGTGCAGGATATAGTAAAATGCAGGTCTCTTATTTTGGGAAGCTGGAAAGTGTGATCTGATTACCACCACCTTATTCTTACATCTCAGCTTGGCTTGATCAGCGTTAGTAAAGAAATAGTTCTTTGCCCTGACCTCGATGTTAAAAATCTGATGTGATGCCCAAGTTGTACAACTGAAAAGAATATAGCATGAGAATGAACAGTTTCAGGAGTAACATGTTAACTGTTCAGTATGTTGTACATTCCATTGTTTTCAGATTTTTATGATAAGTGTAGTGGATGTATGTGAGCTCTTACTATTAATAGTGAATTTACTGCCATACACAGCAGTAGGCTACTTCCTGCTTAGTTCAGAGTGGGGGTGGTGATCAACTTGTCTGCTCTTAAGCCAGCAGTTATAAAACAGCTGATTCCCATAGTGTGTTCTCAATCTGTCAGATGCATTCAACCCTAGTTTACTTTATTCTTATTTCTCTCAACTTGGTTTTATCATAGTTGATTTCATATGTGGCTGTTGATTTTTCTGATGCCCCTGTAAAAAACCCTTCTAATAGCAGAGGTTGTAAGCCAAAACAATTTCTAGCCTAAAAATTGATACTTATAATAATTCAAGCCTGCCTGTATGCCCCCTGGGAGGGGCATATAATTGAACACATTTCTGAGCCGATGAATAGATGATGCTGGATACTCTGAGGTTAATAGCCAGTGACACTGCTGTTTAGCAGGTAGTTGGGGTCCTGAGTACTGAGGCAAACACATGCTGCTCCTCCCGTTGTTTTAGAGGTGGGGAGATGAAGCTGAAGCCCTGGAGAAAGGGCTGGAAATGGCAGGTGCTTCTTGCATTTTAATCTAATGTTTTCCTTCCCATGAAGCAGAGAGTACTGCTGAAATACAGGCTCTTGGCAGATATTTGTTGCAGAGTATTTGGTGTATTTACAGCTCTAAGATCTAAGTAGAAATAGTACTTAGTAATATATCATACATAGAAATTTATATATATAGTAATGCACTAGATGGGATATTTAATTTGCTTCTAATTAATTCCTCAATGAAGAGGATTTATTATCAATATTCAAAATATAAAGTTGAGACGCTAAGAGAAGTGAAAGGCTGTGATGTAGTAGTCAAAACATTCAAAGCCTCAAAATGTCACTGTTTTTGTAAGGATGGCTGGGTTAACTTTCTACATGCTGTGTCTTTGAAATGTCTTAGAACACTACTGAATGTTTTGGTTTTACTGAAATACAGCCTGTGCTTGTAGCACTGACTGTTGTCACAGCACTGAAATAGAGGTTACATTCAGGAGCTGTCCTGTTTCCCTGTGAGTCTCCACAAACGGAATGCTCAGAGCTGCTGAGGCAGGGAGCTTTGACTGTTCCATACCTCAGGCCTCTCACTTTGAGGATTGCTCACCTCATACTGTGTGTGAGTGAGCAAGTGGGGAATCATTTGCAAATGTCAGAGATGGCAGATACGAGTGGGATGCAACACTTTCTAGGAGTTAGTGGAAGTACCCTCGCATCCTTTTGAATGTGACTTTCTTGTTGCCTGTGTTTAAATGACATGGTGGTTTTGTTTTGCCTGTAGAAAAGTGGCCTTTAATGATGGAGCTATAAATTCTCAATCTTTTCCCAGGAGAGATCCTTCTTCCTCTTATTGTGTGGATTCATTCATGTATTGCACCTGAGAGGGCTATTAGTTGGTCAAGAGCTCCCTTTGTCACTACAGGCTGGAGTTAGGCAAACTGCAGTTCTAAGTGGCCTGGCTCCACCTGTGCAGGACCCAGGCTGCTGAGTGACAAAGAGCACCATTCATGAAACACTACTGCTTTCTAGCCTTAGCTAGTCCTTTTGCCCAGGAGACCTAAGCTCTTAGGTTAGCATTGCCTGCGCATGAAAATATCTTATCTATGAAGTGTGGGGGGTGTTTAAAATAGAAATGAATTCCAGTGATAAAACCCTTCTGAGTCCTGTTTGACTGCATAACTACGTTATGGAGAAATTTAAGCAAGCTATGTGACTGACCATTGTAGTAGACAGTGTGGTACCCATTCTGTTGGTATTAGCAAAATATCCATTATTGTGATGGTTTTCTTAAAAAAAAAAAAATTTGTTTTTCTTCTGTAGGGAATTTGGCACCAGAGCCACCTAAAATATCATCTTCTACAAGCCACCCAGATCTCTTGAGCGGATGGGATTCTTGGGCAGATTCCTCACCACCCAGTAATGTAGCGTCACCACAGCTGAAGCCTGTTAGTGAAGGTATTGTAGAATTAAATTTTTCCATTAGAGGGAATAAGGAATACTCTGGACCTGGTCATTTTAATCACTTCACACCGCTGAACATGTCTTCATGCATTTCTGCTTTGTTGCTTAAATGATCCTTTAATAAGGCACTAGTGTAGTTTTTCAGATTTAAGTTCAAGACAGAGGAATCAAATAGTTTCAATTCTGTATAGTAATGGTGATTCTGGTCATGGTGGAAGATGTGATGAAGCAGAATGTAGGGGAGGTTTGCGACAGGTGTTCTGGAAATACTGCTTTTATTCATTCTCTGAATTTCCAAATAGACCATGTAAATCATACATCTTCTTATTATACAGGTCAAGCTTTTACCCCAGGGAGCCAGTCCAATGTGTCTTCAGGTCTGTCTTTCAGCCAGGTGAAATCTGAGAACTTAGATCCTTTCGCTGATCTTGCCAATCTTGGATCTGGTCTTCCAGGTAAGGTCTTACTTTTGAGAGACTATACTTAATGCCCCTACTTTTTGATTTGCTTCTGGTACTAACAGATGTTACCGATAGCCTATAAGGAAAGTGTTTCCTTTTAATTATTAACAGCCAGCATGAGGCAATTGCTGAGAGCTGTTAAGGAACAAGAAAAGATTGAATTTTACAGATGCTGTGTGAAACATCCAGAATAATATTTCAGAAGAAACCACAGCTGTGATCTAGAAACAGTAAAAATACTTAATGCTACAGAATCTAGTTGAGATGGTAAGAGAAAACAGAGGGTGCTAATTCAGTAACTGAACCTGAGGTTTCTTATCTAGCATTGATTAGTATTGTGCTTGAAGGATATTAAATCAGTTAAATTTGTTCCAAAGTGACAGTTGTTTTCCTGTTAATTCCATACTTTCCTTTGAATTCAGTAGACCTTCTTGGCTTTGCTGCTCACATCTGGCAGGTTTGTAAGATGAGCACAAATCACATCCATACACACCATGTACAAGGTGCCAAAAGCATTAGGAATGTTTGTCAGCTTGCAGTGGTGGGCACAAGGAGTTATGGAATATAAGACACAACATAGAGTTACACTTGTTCTGGGATGTTATATTCACCTGAAATTCAGGAATTAGGTCTGCAGCATTCTGAAATGCTGGGAAAATGAAGGGCAGTAAAGGGAACTGAGGTCCTTTAATTCAGTACCCACACTACCATGAATATGATCAGCTGCCAAGAGTACACGGAAGGATTCAGAACAGCCTAGTGTTGCTGAATTGCACAACCATGTTTCTCCCTTAGCTTGTTGCTGATGGAGGTTTTACTCTGCTGCCCTGGCAGTTAGAATTGTGTATTGACTTGAGTGCCAGTGGAATTATCTTCTAGAAGTACAAGGTAACATGCAGTGTTTGACTTCTTTACATTGCTTGTGCATAATCACTTGTGAAATTCTGGTGTTGAAGCAGAGGCTGGTTGGCAGTAAACAATTTACAGAAATTATCTAGTTTAATAATTCAGGGTAATACAGACTTGTTAAATCTACAGAGATTGTGACAGCAAAAAAAAAATATCAATTTTGACTTGAAGAAGCAGATGTAGCACACACTGAATTCAGTGGAAGAAATGGAACTGATTTTAGCAGGACTTAGTTCATTAGGCTTTCAGTTAACTTTCAATAGGAAAAATGACTGCATTAAAAAGTAGCCAAATGTCACTGTCGTAGTTAACCTTCTCAGGCTTGGAATGAATTTTGAAGGCATTATAAGAACTGAAATTCAACTGAGTTCAGTTTCTTTCATAAGAGTTTTTTGGACTCCACATACAAGTCATTCTGGAAGAGAATTTGAGAATGCAAGCTACTTAAATGTGAATGCTATATAAAAATAAAAGAAGCAATAGCTAAAGGTAGTTAAAAGCAGTGTATTAGGGTAGTGGTAGGATACCAATTCTCTTTGGTGCTAGTTGGTGTCATCATGCTCTTCTTTTCTGGGAATGGTCTTGTATAAAGAAGTAGGAGTGTAGTGTTCAAAAGTTTCTGTGAATAGTGAGGCAGTGACTTGTCACACGGGAAGAATTTGGTAGCCTCGAAGACTGGAATAATGAATGTAGTAGAAAGAGAAAATGTTTCAGAGTGCAGCGTCATGTACTCTGACTAGTAACAGATTTTTTTGTAAATCTCACAAGTTAAAAGTGGCTGAAAACAGAGTTGGCTGCAATTGAGTGCTTTCCTGAAAAAAACAGTATATTCCTAGATGATATCAGGTGTTGTATTGAATAGTAGGTTTTATCAGGGTATGGTATTTAAAGCTATAGCAAGGTTCTTATACATGGCCCTGGGGAAGACATCCTCTTGTGCAAGTCATAACTAAAAGTAGCAACTACAAAAGAGGGCTATCGAGAGAGCTGAAGTGTGAGGAAACAGTTTTGAAAGAGCAAACTCAATTTACATTGCCGTGAGTACCCACAGAAGCTTGGGCTGGACCACACTGGGATGATTAGAGCAGTATCTCCTGCAGTGCTTTTTTGACTCCTGTGTGATATTCCCTGTGAATGCTGCTGTAGAATAATCTTCTCATCTTTCTTCTTAAACAGTAGTGCAAGAAATACTAGAGACTTTGAAAGCACTAACTTGAAAATATTCTCAATATGCTTTCTTTCTTTGATCATGTGATTAGTTATTCATTGTTCTCTGCACATTAACAAACATTGGGAGGCACAGCTACTGTCACAACCAAATTATCTTCTGTTCTGACACATGCCTGATCCATCTGACAAGAGTGGATTCTTCTGCTGGAACTGACAGTTGAGAACTTGAGTTGTAAGAGGCTGGAAGATTTTCAACCTCTAGTTCCTACTATCCAAGTTACTTGTTAATGAGACTCTTTTAACTTCATTTTACTCACACTTTTATGTTTTCTCATGTATCATGGTATCACTGTGAACTATGTGGTTATATGTCAAGACTAAACTGTTTTACTTGTATCAGACAGGTGACAGATACCAAACTGAACAACTAACTTAGTATTTATTTTTAGGTTCCTCTGGTGGTGGACTCTTGGGTAGTGGATTTAGTCAGAAGACTGCTCCGTCTCAGAAGCTGGGAAATCAGTGGCAGAAATCCCCCAAAACACCAAGTACTTCATGGCAGTCTCAGACTAAATCCAGCACAGCAGTTAAACCCAACTACACAGTAAACTTCAGTGTTATTGGAGGACGAGAAGAAAGAGGAGTCAGAACCCCAACCTTTGGTAAGTTTTGTGACTGTATTACTTAAAAGGGCCCATGTGAAGTTATTTGGGTGTACTGTTACCTGCAGAAGCTCTTGTACCTCCATATTTTTATTTACATTTAGATTGTATCTAGTAGAAAACAGAAAAACAGAAGTTCTTGGCAAATGTGGTATGTTTTTTTTGCAAAGCTGTCCTGATGCGTAACAGAGACAAGCTGACGATGGCCCAAATATATGCAAGTCTGGGCATAAAATCTTAACTCTACATTTACTCACCACATGAATAGTGGTTTTGTCACTGGGTTTAGAAAGGTAAATTTGATCTATTTGGGAAGAGATGGTTGATAATGTTTCATGTTAGTCCACTTGTGATACACAGGGAAAGGGATGCAACATTTTTCTGAGCTAAAAAATAGTACCTAGTTTTGAGAAAGATTGAGGCCAAACTTACAGGAAATTCTTGGGTTTCAAACAGATATGGAGGCAGGACCAGATGGAATCATACTTGGAAGTAGTCCTTTAAGATGCTCCAACTGAACAGGCAAACCTAGAGTTATAGGGATGGGCATGGCATCTTCATCAACTTGCTTGGAAAATTTTATTTTCCTGGTGTGTTGGTATTAGGATTATGCCTCCCTTTAACTGACATATAAATGAATGGCAGATACTTTACATTGAAATGATTCTGTTGATCTGTGTCTGGAAAGAAGTGACAGGATGAGGAGGCAGTGGGCATAAGTTGCAGCATGTGGAAGTCTGTAGAAAAAGGCAAAAAAAATGAATTAGAGTGATGAAATGCTGAAATGGGTTGTTGTAATTCTTCTCCCTTGAAAACAGGTGGACCTCAGCTGATCAGAGACCTGAGAAATAAATCTAGTTGTCCCTGTTTTGAATGAAAATTGGACTAGATAACATCCAGAGGCCTCTACAGAATTCAGTTATTTTACAGTTCTCTGAAATGTTTGTTTCTATGATGAATATTCATGTTGGTATTTTATCTCTTCATTATTATGTATAAGTTTCAACACTTAGATGTTGACTACATACTTCTAACTAGTGTTGAAGATATGGTCACTTGAAAAACTGCATCATGGCAAGTAGAATTAACTTACAGTGGAAAAATGGAACCGTTTCCAAAATCATGAGTAGGTAGATGTGTGCTTCCTCAAGTCTACTCCTGTTTTTAAAAAAAGAGGAAAAAAAAATGGAAGTGTTCAGTCAGCACTTGAGCTTGTCTGTTCTGTTGGACTGAAAGCTTGTCAGTAATCTCTTTTATTCCTGAATGCCATATATTTCCCCCATTAATGTATTCTCCTATGTAACTCTTAATTTAATGCTCTTCTCCTTCCATAGGTCAAAAGCCAAAAGTTTCAGAAAATGACTTTGAGGATCTCTTGTCTAATCAAGGATTTTCAGCAAAATCTGATAAAAAGGGACCAAAGACTATTGCTGAGATGAGAAAACAAGAAATGTCTAAAGATATGGACCCCTTGAAGCTCAAGGTTTGTTTCACAGTGATTTTAAGTGAAAATCTGATCTTAGCAAAAGGATACAATGACTAAGAGAGAAACTCATGGCCATGGGTTTAAACCTAGATGGTTAAATGCAGCCACTTGCCCTCCACCCACTGAGGTGGGGTAGGGAGGAGAATCAATGAAAAAAGTACAACTCACATGTTGAGATAAAAATGGTTTAATAACTGAGATAAAGTAAAATAATCGACTGGAAGGGGTTGGAAAAATAAAAATAATAATTTAAAAGAGAGAATAAAGCCCAAGAGACACTAGTGATGCACAGTACAATTGCTCACCACCTGCTGATCAATGCAGAGCCTGTCCCCGAGCAGCAACAGCCCACAGTTAACTCCTCCAGTTTGTGTACTGGGTGTGATGTTCTATGACATGGAATATCTCTGGCCCGTTCCGGTCAGCTGTCCTGGCTGAGCTCCCTCCCAGCTTCTTGTGCACCTGCTCGCTGGCAGAACATGGGAAACTGAAAAGCCTTTGATTCAGGGGAAGCACCTCATAACACACTCATGTTTTAGTTGCTGCTGTCAGCATTATTCTCATACTAAAGCAAAAACAAAGCACCAGCTGCTAGGGAAGACATTAACTCTATCCCATATCGATAAAATAGAATGAAATTTTATCTTTAAGTCATATGGCTGTAGAACAATTAGCATGAACAAGAGTCAGTTGGCAATGAAGTAGCAGTGATAACAGCACAAAAATGTATGGATGGAATGCAATTTTCTGCTTCCTTCAACTAAACTTGGAGAACTAAGGAATGAGTTTTCTTGTCAAACTCCTATTTCTTCAACCTAGAACTACTCTTTAATGTTCCCATAGGTTTCCTTGGAAAAGATGGATTTAGCTGATAATATAAAATTATGCTTTAGAAAAAAGGCAGGTGAGAATAGCTGTCTTCAGGGTGACCACATACTTGCATTTACGGTTAACAAGTGCTATTGCTGTCCTAAGAAATTACTCAGAGATGCAATTCTGGAAATAAGCTGCATAACTATTTTGGGAGGTGTTACCTGATCAGCTGTTCAGATTTTTTTACTTTATATGTTACTCA
The DNA here is from genome assembly GCA_013397135.1 of Pachyramphus minor. NCBI lineage: Eukaryota > Metazoa > Chordata > Aves > Passeriformes > Tyrannidae > Pachyramphus > Pachyramphus minor. Next base: position 31,688 of record VYXB01006190.1, read on the forward strand.
TTGATAACATTGCATAATAATATACCTTCAGCTTTGTAGGTGTTTTAGGAAAGTTTGTAAAAGAACTTTGGGGGGATGCTCTGAAGAGAGAGCGTGCAGCTTGTGTGGTTACCTTTTAACACAAATCACTGCAAGTGGAAATAAAGACAGATTTTTATTTACCATACTCGTTGTTGATAGATGACAGACTGACATATTGCATAAGCATTCAATGAAAACACTATCACTATATCAGTGGCTTGAATATTGCTGTTAAAGTCGAAAATGGCCAGTTATCATAATAACTTTGACAGGCATATTTCAAAGAACACTTTAGTTTATGCTTCTCTGCAGTTTGCTTAAGTAAACATTGACTATTAATTAATATACATGATCTTTTGTACAATGCTTGTGCACTTAAGCTTTTTTTACAATCCAAGTAAGAATTTTAGTAAATTAATCTTGTGCCCTGGCGGGCACAAGATTAATGTAATAACTAATTGTAACAGATGTTTTTAATTACTCCTGAAAATCCTCTTGTCATTATTTTTACAGAGGTTTGCAATATGTAACTGTCTCAGTAGCTTCTCTTGCAATGACTGAATTTCTGCAATAAACTAATAACAATGAACTACTGCCGAGTGGTAGATGCAAAGTTTCACTTTTGGCTGCCTCAGACAGTTGAACTTGGGGAGTGAGTGCAGTAAGACAATTGTACTTGAGTCTTAAAATTGTAGTCTTGCACAGAATGAGGATTATGTTTGTAGATAGGCTGAGAATTCTTACAGTGCTGCACTCAGTTCTATATATTCTGATTTTTGCCAGATTCTTGAATGGATCGAAGGAAAGGAGAGAAATATCAGAGCATTAATATCGACTCTTCATACAGTGCTTTGGGAAGGGGAAACTAAGTGGAAACCAGTCAGCATGGCAGATTTAGTAACTCCTGAACAAGTAAAGAAGTACTACAGGAAAGCAGTCCTTGTAGTTCATCCAGATAAGGTGAGTGTGTTCCTCTGATCTTCTTGACTTTAGAGGGAATACAAACTGCTTTTACCACACCGTGCGAATCACTGGAAAATGCCTTGCTTCTTGATCAGCACCTTAGGTGCTCTTCACTTTGCTTCTGCTGTCTTCTGAATGTGGTGTCCTACTGCATTCAGGTAGAAGGGGATTTTTCTTGTCATCCTGACACAGAACAGGATCCAACAGGTAAACATTAATAATTGGGACATCATATGAAAGATGTACTGAGCACCGAAATCAGTTATGCTGGATTCTGACTGCAGGCAGGTTTAGTGCTGGTTGTTGGAATCTGCCTTATTTTTGTGAGCTGATATTTCAGGTCTTTTAGGGCAGTGCACCTGTAAATGGAGACTCAGAGGCTGCCATAGCAATACCAGTAGGAAAAACCTGCTGAACCCTCTTTACTAAACAATTCTTGCTAGAAAAAGTAAACTTTAATAGAGTAAATAATTGATCAGATGAAAAGTATGCGGTAAGTGTGATATTCTAGTAGTCTTTTTAAAATATTTACTGCATTCCATGATTTGTCTTCCAGTGTATGAAGGTAGCTGCTGCTTCTGAGCTATTGCTCTGAGCTGTATTTTAGATACAAAGATAAGCATTGAATATACCTGGTTTGAATTTTCAGGCTTGCCATTGCTGATGGTTCAGTGAGCAGTAGTCTCAATCCTGTGTCATCTTGTTTCCATAACAGAAAAAAACAACACCTTCTTTGGTTTTTTTTTCTCCCCCCTTTCCTTCAGTATTCTTGGCTATGTGGCTTCTTTCATCTTTGTGGTGTTTTTTCGGTGTTTTCTGTAGGCCCCCCAGTGCATCAGTGTCACGGCACAGTCTTTCTTGCTTGTTTGTTCTGCCACTTATCCGTTAAAGCACCCTCTAAAAAATTTAATAAAGTACTGCAGCTGTCAAGAGCTAAGCAGCAGGAAAAGGGGAAGGATACTGGAAAGGGCTCTGAGGCTTCCCTTTTGTGTTGGAAAGAACCTGGTAAAATAATTCCTCTTTTGGGCCTGGATCTCTGTCAGCTACGTGGGTTAGCCCAGAGTCAGGGCTGCTGTGAAACAGGTAGGGAATCGTGAGCATACTATCCTTGAGTGTGGGAGCAAATGCACAGGAAGTGTGTGCTATGTCATTCATGTTAAATCTTAACATCAGTGACAATCAGCAATGGATTTTTCTCCAGAAAATCCCATCCTGAAGGAGTTGTCTTTAAAAGTACTCAAATTTTAACCTTGTGCTCTACTGCAAGCTGTCTCAGGAAGCAAAAGCAGAAGTTACTTATTTGATCCTTGAAGTGATAATAACTAAAACTATTTATGAAACAGCTTTTAACACTGTTTTTAGCTAAGTATCAGTTATTTATGAATTGCAGTGTAATCTTGAAGATATTGTAAGGAATCCAAGGATTTGGCTTTGTTTAAAGTACTTGTGGCAAGCTTTGGATAAAGGTTGGAGAGTTCTGTGTCTCCAAAATTATGTTCACAAGTCAGTCTAAGTTGTTGAATAAGATGGCAAATATAAAAGGAGTGAGATCTTTTCTAAGTCACCTAATTCCTAATATTTTTATGCTTCTGAGGTGTTCTGTTTGTTTTCAGGCCACGGGACAGCCTTATGAGCAGTATGCCAAAATGATCTTCATGGAGTTGAACGACGCATGGTCAGAGTTTGAAAACCAGGGATCGAAATCCCTTTTCTGAAACTTCACCTCTCACAGAACTGCTTCCAGAAACTGGAGCTGAGCATTGTTGTGACTTCATTGCGCCTGTGATTTATGAAGCGCTTTTTCCATGATTTCAGCGCAGTTTCTAGTCATGCACTTAAACGTGGGGATGTATTTTGTAAAATGTAGAGTACAAAGCATTACATAGATCCATTAACAAAAAAAGCTGCTCAGTACCTGTAGAAATCACAGTCTGGGAGTAAAGATTTCTCTTCAGTTTTATATATGAGAAATAGAGTTTTAATGAAGCTAAATAATTTCTGGTCTATTAGTGTGAATTATAAACCATTCCAACTTCATTGATCTTTGCTGTACCTCTACCTTCCCAAATTTGTCTGTTACTTCGAGTAGTTTTGTGATTCAACTTTGATATTTGGTGCCTGTCGCCTTCTTCAAAGTGCTGTAGCTAGCAGCAGTGAATTTGCTTGGCTTGTCTCAAACCTGAGGGTGTATATTTTCATCTCTATTTTATGTAATCAATCTGATAATCATTCTGTAAATAATGTTTTCTGGCAATACCTGTGTTCCTTACAATAAAGTAACAGTTGTTTAGCCAAAAAGACCCCAGGTGAGGGGAAATCAGACAGGGTTGTTCTTGATTTTTTTCACATATCATGAATCTAGAAACAAATTTTGACTTTAAGGTCTGCATGTTCCTGCTGTTTTGTTATTTATTATAAGGCAGTAATCTGACCTGTGTGTATTTTCCTAGTTCTTTAAATGGTGTCTCTTGCTTCTGATTTCAGTGGAATGTTCCTTCCATGGCACTTCAGATACTCTGATAGAAATGTTATTCTGAAACTTGAAGTGTAAGCACAAATGTTTTACTGTGCTTTGATTTGTCCGAGTCCTACATTACTCGTTGTCATCTGGAGAGCATTTAAAGTGCTTTAACACATTTTGCTGCATGTCTGAACTTCTGTTTTTTTGAGATATGTATGGCATCCGTGTATGTGAAAACATGGGGTGTATTTGTTGTATTTCTGCTCACCTACCTGCCATGCACTGCCTGGTGCAAGATGAGTAGAAACACAACTCAATAACAAAACTTGCCGTGTTTTCTCATCCCTATTCAGAAGGCACTTCCTCACTAGTGCTGGGGTGGATGAATGCAAATGACCAATGACTGTTATACTCTGTGTAATAAGAAATGCAATTTTCATATCAAGTTTGAAAATATTGAAAACTAGTGTTGGAGCATTAAATCTGTGGCAGCAGTCTCTTGATCCAGTACAGTTGGGCATTCAAGGGGATATTTTGATCATCTTGCCTTTTTATACGAGAGGGAGGCTGCATCATTGTTAGAGGTAACTGTTCTGCTGAGAAACAGCGTCTGAACAGAAATATTCTAATGCCACCTAAATGGTGTGTTGGATGAGATTTTGCACTGCCACACCAGCCCAAGAGCTGATGGCTTAGAGACCTGTGAACACAGGTTGCAATTTATAGTCTCTAAGCTCTAATCCAACACAGTTACTTATTAACCTCTGTTCAAAGGTTTTGTGTATATTTGCATATATATTCAGCAGCTGTGATTTTTTTTTTTTTTTAAAGATGAAGGTAGGGCCAGTTATGGATCAGAAAGTTTATATATTATTCCTAGCTGCAGTTATATTTCAGTTCCTACTTTGAAGCAGTCTTAAGTTTCAGTAGATTTCTTCATAAAAGTATGTAACTTGCTGTCTGACTTAAAGTAAGAGTTCATCTTTTTTTTCTCGGGACAATTCATTAACTCTTTGTGTATGTGTTTTGCATCCATGGAAATTAAAGGCTTCTGCTGGTAGGATAGGTTTGTGGGAGACCTGCATGGCTCTTTACAGTTCTAGGGCAAATGCTATCTAGTAATAGGTTTAAAAAGACATATATAAATAAATAATGACTTTGACTGCAGTTCTAAATACAGTTGAGAGAGAAAGCATTTCTGAGGGAGCTGCTTTGAGTAAGGAAGGGCTATTTCAAAAACCCATGTTTGCACATACAGGAGACTTAATTTTGAGGCACACAGTTTTAATTGCTCTTTTCTTGAAATGAGTGTTTAAAAAGTTAAAACCTGACAATTGGGAGGAAAATACCTTCCTCTGCTTTGTATATTTGGTCGCATTTTCTGGGTGATGTCTACATTAATCTGCTTTTATTTCTCTGCTCATGCTTGCAAAATTTTCATCAAAGAAGAACCTTAGATGTGATTTTTAAGTGAGCAGGGAAACATGAATGCAAGTGACTTATCTGGAACCGAAGATTGAAATTGATCCTCTCTTTTTAAAATTATGGAAAACCATGAAGTTTGGCTGTGGGTTCTTGCACGAGCTATTTGATAATTATCCAAATTTCAGCTGAGTTGACAGAACAGCTCAACTTACTGTATGGTTTAGTCATCTCTGGTTCTCAGTGGGGGAACTGGCTGATTTGCTCTGTCCTGCTCCTTTCTATGTAGTTGAATTTTGCTGCTAAGATTCTGGGAGATGCTCTGTTTGTTAAACCTTTGAATCTTGATATTGAAACTATTTCAGGTAGAGTTGTTGTTTGTTTTTTTTTTTTTCCTTTTTTAGGTGACTGTCATTTAGCTGTGTTGCGTACAAGAATGCAAAAAAAATGGGGATTTCAGTAAGGCTCTGTAAGCAAACTATAATTTGAAAATTTAAAAAAAATAAAAAAAATCACATGATGACTATAAACATAATAAACTGAAGTTCTGTTTTCTGTGGAACACAAAGCAGCATGAGGACCACTAAAGGTGTTTCTTAGGCTTATAAATTACATTTTTTAGATATAGGAACCTGGAAAAGGGAAATTAGAATACATTTATTATAAACATATATTGAGTCTTAATGTTGCTTTTAAAGGAGAGGGTCATTTGGAGGAAAAGTCTAGCAGTTTTGTTTGAATTGGTCTTAAAACAGTAATAAAAAATGGTAGAAAATCTCAGAATAAGGGCTTTTCAGCCTTTTGCATACTCTGTTAATGGTCTGTCCTCTGTATGGAATAGGACTGCACTCAAATGATTACACATATGTTTCACTGTGGCTGTATTCTTAAGTGTCTACAAGCTGAAAGGCTTTTTAGAACAGACCACAGAGAAAATGATTTGTCAGAGACTTGACTGGATTCTCTCTTTGCCTAAAATGTGTATCTTCAATTAGTGCTTATTATTCATTGCACAGTTAAGTTTTGAAATGTTGAAGCCACACCCTGAAAACTGGACTTTTTATATCTGCATCTGCCGACACACACTCTGAGACTGAGGTGACTCAGTTCTGCCAGTAGGGTGATACCTGTGCCTACCAGGTTTTGCACGCTGTACTTGAAATTCTGTGGTAAAGAAACCTCCTTGGCTCTTGCAGCAAATCATGGTGCCTTCTCACCCACCTTGGTCATTCCTTTCTCTGGTATCAACCACTGACTAACGCCGTGCATCTTCTGCAGCCCACCAGGCTCCAGTTTTTAAAAAATAAGTAGGTTGATGTGGTTATTGAAACAGCAAAGAAAAACAAAGCAACAAAGATTAAAGGAAGCATAGAGAAGAACACCCAGGCTCTACACTACATCTGAAATACTGTTTTCTAGTTCTCTCTTCATTGGCCTGCTCCTACCTACCTCTGCTAAAGACAGGTCTAGACCAGTAGAGAAAACCTGGTTTGTAGCCTGCTTTTACAGCCCTTTTAGTGTGATGCTGACTGACTGTAGCAGGTGGCAATACCAAGTCTGGCTTTTTTTCCCGTCAGAAGTTTCTGTAAAGTAGGGCTTATAAAATGACAGGGCAGGTTTCCACTAGTTCTTTTTAAAATTCAATTGCTTGTTACATTGCTGTTAGATCTGGAGAGTCAGGCATAACTTTTAAAATAGAGATCTGTGAAGAAGAATTGCTGTTAAGAGTGTGTGTGACTGGAACCTGCCTAATGGAGATGAGTGATGTGTTTTGACTGGAGGAAGTAATTTGGTGTCTTGAACGTTGGCATGCCTGTTTGGTGTTTCCTAGTGCTGTCAGAGTTCCTTAAGAGCACTGAAGAGTGTTAGTGGTTAGTTAGACATAAAGCCTGGAAGGAAGAGTTCCTCTGCGCTTAGTTGGGTCAAGTTCAGATATTTTGCTAATCAATGGTAGTTTCCTTCAGCAAATACAGAATGGAAAACCTACAACAGTGCTGATGAAGTACATTTCCTTGGCACAATGGCAAAGTCCTTGGTGTTGCACTTGGGAGGGTAACTAGTGCTCATGACAAATGCCTTGTTTACCTCCATTTTCTTGATCATTCTAGAAAGTTCCTCCAATGTCTTGCCAAGCACAGAGCAACAGTTCCTCTCTGAATGCAGGCTACATCTCAAAGCTTGCATTGCACAAGAAGAGTATTCTGCACAAACTAAAGCAGAGTTTGAATTCAGCTGAAATCTCATCTGCCCCCTGGGACTGCTGGGTTATGTGCACCATTCCACTGCCCAGGCCAGACCGGTTTCCCCAGCAGTGACACTGTGTTTGCACAGTTGTTGGCCGCTGCATTCTCCACTGTTCCCAGGATTGTTTCAGGCATAGGATAAATGTGGGAACTTTGTTGCCTCTTAGCTGTGTCCTTAATTGTCTTAACAGTTGCAATGTAACGACTGCTCTGTAAAGAAGTTCAAATTAACCTTGTATGAGTCAGTTGACATTTTGTGTCAGGAACTTCCAGGTGATTGACCTGCGAAGCTGTAAAAGGAATGTATCATTTCCCACCCTCGGAGCCTGTCCCTGGGGCAGAGTGCTCAAGCTACCAGTTGCCCAGTGACAGGGAGATGATCAATGTTGTAATGCTTGCTGGCTCTCTGTTTGGGTGAGCTGACTGTAGGCTGCAGTTTAGACTGCATTAAGCTTCCAACGTATGCTCCAAAAACACAAATTCAGTTATTTTTATGACATGTTGTCATAGAAGCTTTTATTACCAACAGGGGATTAAGAGGCATTGTGAGAACTCCCAAAACTATTTAGTGAAATGTACTGTATATTTGCAACATAGATTTCTACAAGTGATAATTGTCTCTGATAAGGTCTTAGCTTGCTCTGAGGTCCTTATTGTATTTATCTGTAGTTGTGATTGTACTTTCTATACTTGTGGTTTTTTTCTGGTTTGGGGTGTATGGAAGGACAGAACAGACACTCAAGTCCTTTTTCTTTTGCTATCTTTCAGGAAATTCAATATATTGTGTAATTTTGCTACTAGTGAGATGAAAATTATACATGTATGTATATAGAGGTAATGTAGTCAAATTAAGCCTTGTTTAAAAGTAGATTTAATGTTTGGTTACAATGTCCTTGAATAGAATATTTTGCTTTGAAATGTATTACAATCTAACTAGTGATCAATTAAAACAAGCAAAATGACTTTGTACGTTTCCTTCTTTAGCAAGGGAGAACACCCAAAGCATTTCCACTGCCCTTTCAGAACCATATGCATATCTTAGAGAAATGGTTCTCATTAGTGTGTTCAAGCTGCCTGAACTTGTTAGGAACCAAGTGGCTCTTCTGAAGTGTCCCTTCTGTTGGAGGGGGTGTCCCTGCAGTGTGCTGTGGGATTTGGCAGCTCAGTTTTCTGGGCTGCCTCTTCTGGGTTTTGGGGTTCTCTTACAGGACCTGATGTGGTGCCATTCTTGGCCTGTTTTTGGACCATCACCCTTCTGCCATGTACACCCTCACAGTGGATGGCAGCTGCACTGCTCCCTTGAATAAAATGCACCTGACTGCACATGGAATTATTTATCACCAATAATCCTATTTCTTTGTTTTGATTGCCATCTGCTGGCAGAATTACGTGTTCATCACCATTTCACACTGGCACCACACGGTTTATTTAACCAAGCCTGAGCCACGCTAGCCATTTTGAATGCCTTTGTGTAGTTTGTGTGTGAATGCTGCAGAAAAGAGCTGCCTTTGAATATTTGAATTCACAGGCTGACAATGCCTGAGGCAGAGCTCGCAGCTCTCTGGAGCTGGAAAAGCAGCAGAGGCACCCAAGCTCCTCTCCCAAAGCTCTGCTGGGGACTGTGCTGTGCAGCTGCTCCTGTTTCCAGCCAGGGCACTGCTTTAGCCCTTCAGACTCTATCTTTGCCATCTGGTTAGAGCTGGAGAATGAGGGAGAGGAGATGTGCCACAGGAGTCTCTGAATGGGGGTGGGCACAGACAGAGGGGGACACATGACTGAAAACAGGAGAGGAGACTAAAGGGCTAAGGAGTAAGTAGGTAGATCCCAGGGCTGTGCATTGCATGTGCCCAGCCTGTGGTGAGTAGGTGTGACTTCAGTACAGACGTGCAAGTATTTAGAGTGCAGGTACTGAGGTGCAGATGGCTGCAGTGGCAGGAGGAACAGACTAGGCATGCAAAGCTTCCTGGCAGTGCAAACTGCTGTCCTGCCCTAGTACTTGCTCCCAGGAACTGAGGCTACACTGACTGTTCAGACCAGGCTGCTTCACCCATGCTGAGGCTGTTGAGGTGGCTGGATCTGAGGTTCCTGGGTCACTCCAAAGTCACAGTGCCTGCCTGCACTGTCCAGACTAGTGGTAGTGTCATCCTTGACAAACGCTCTCACAGAAAAGACTGATCTCCCACCAGTGTTCCTGTGCCCCACAACGAATGCCACAAAATTCATCTGCTCAGCGTGTTAAATACTTAAACTCAGGTGATGAATTAAGTTCTGTCCTGGAAAGTCTGAAAAAAAAACAAACGCCAGCAGCTTCAAAGAAAAATTGATGAGCATTTATTTACCTTCACACAGGAAGATACAAAATTCAGCCTAAATGACAGCAATTCACAAGGAGATGATACCAGCAAGACCTTAGAAGCAAAGTTAGAATTTTACCTGGATGAATGTTTGGAAACTGCATCTTTAATATGATCAAGCATTTTATGAAAGGTAAATAAAATCAGATGAGCTTCAACTTTTAATTCTGTTGCTGTAAAGTGTGATGTGTCTGCTCCAACTGAGAAATGATAAACGCAATTCTTTAATTTCAGTGCTATGCAAATAGTATTAGAAGATGACTCCAAATGCTGGAAGATCAGAATCTGCTGAATCTTTCAGCAGATCTTTAGCATAGACTGGAAGATCTATTGCTGTGATCCGCGATGACATTTAATACTTCGTATCCTTCTCCATAGATAGTCTGAAATACAAGTGCATTTCCCAAAGACACTTCTCCTGGCGCAAGTACTTGCAGTTCTCCAGAAGCAAACAAGGGAGGAGATGTTGGAAAACCATGCATTTATCCAGAACTTTCAAATTAAGCTCCAGATCTGCAGAAACTGGAGCAGCTTTGTATCCCTAAACAAGACAAAGGCTGCATCAGTTTCAATGATCCTCACCTGGAAAATGCACAGGAGGAGGGCTCACACCTACCTGTGTCCTCCTGCCAGACCCACCCCTGCATTTTCTCCTATGAGGTCACTAGAGCTCAAGGTGAAGAAAACCAAGAGGTTTTTTCCTCCCCTCCTTGCAGAAATGGCTTGAGTTTTACTAACTTTCCCTCTCTACTTTGCTCCTGTGAGACCCTACCTGAGGTACTGTGTGAATCTCTGAAGCCCCCAGCATAAGGCTGTAAACCTCCTTCCAAGGAGGCCATGAAGATGAACAGAGGGCTGGAGCACCTCTCCTATGGAGACAGGCCAAGGGAGCTGGGGTTGTTCAGCCTGGAGAAAAGAAGGCTCCAAGGCTCCTCATTGTAGCCTGAAGAAGGGCATACAAAACAGAGGTAGAGGGACCTTTTTCAAGAGCATGTTATGACAGGACAAGTAGCAGGAGTTTTCTTGGAGCCCAAGGACCTGGACATGTCCTGGCTTCACCTGCGGGCGCAGCTTTTCATCTGATCTGGCTCGTCCAACATAAGAAATGGAAAAGATTAAGAAGTTTATCCTTCTAGCACTAGTTACTTCATCAATATCTTGCCTTAGCCCTTCCTGTGCATTGCTCATGGGCATGCCGTGCCCTATTTCCAGGAAATTCTCTGTTAATAGAGGCTAATATTTTTCCTCTCATTCTTGGGTACATTTAGGATGACCTTTGCATGTTTCAATCTCACATGTTGGTTATATTATCTTGCCTGCTGTGGGTCCATAGGGCTAATTAAATCACAGTTATTCAAGCTGGCTGTTTCTTTGCATAAGACACAATTTCTTAGGAAGGAAGAACCACGCAATTGCACAAGCTGAACAAAACTTACACTAAAAGACTTACACAACAGCTCAAAACCACAGGACAAGGGCCAGCAGTTGCCATTAGACAATTTTGCTGTTGTAGCTAAGACAAGCTAGGCAGCATTTGTCTAATCCTAAGGCAAACTGCAGGTGATGCATCTTAAGAGATTTTTGCAGAGATGGCTAAAATCAAGCCGAGATAGATTCAAGGCCTGACACATCCTCTGGTCTAATAAAACAGTGTTACGAAGCTCAAGGACTGTTATGAGACTATGGCTGAGCTACAAGGTTTCAATTTCTAGGTAAGAGAAGGCAAGTACAAGGCTTCTTAAAATCTGGAATTTCAGAAATTCTATTGTGCCAGTGTTTGTGGCAAACAAACACCCACTTCCCTCTGCAAGGAATTGCCAAGAGTTACAAGGAATGAAGTCCTTCGAACAGCCTACAGTAACAAGAACTCTGCAATGAGAGGTCAATACTTGTAATAACTTAGCTTTTAAAAAAATCTAAGGTTTTGTACCTTTAGTACAGGCCTTACAGTCCCCCTGTATTTCCTATTTTCTGATGTGTCTGAGATAATGTTTGACCTTGTTTTACACATCCCGTTATAGATGCTGAAGCAATTTATTTTTGGAGTAATGAGCATGAACAAGAAAGCAGTCTGACACTCTAGGCAAATGTGTGCTGAGGCAGAGCCTTGTTTTCAGATATGTGGCTTTCTCAGAATTATCTGCTTTTATTGATCTCTGCAACTTCAGTGCTGGAGTCATCGGAAACAGTGAGGATTTATCTATTTTTCTCTCTATGGCATTCTTGGAAATCTGAAGTGGCTCTCTTGGCATTAAATATAACTGCAGTCATGTCTCCACTTAGCTTTTTAGCTACAACTGGGGTTTCTGCAGCAGAGACCAGCCTGTGCCGTGGGGAGCCTGGCTGGGGCAGATGTGCCTCTGTGGTGACACATGGACACTATGTTGCCTGGGCTGCGCTCCCGGGCTGGGCCCAGGAGCGGATCTGCGGGAGGCCATAAGCCTTCATGGAGGAGTGAGAGGGTTTCTGTGGCGTTAGCAAGGTGCTGCCTTCCCAGAAGGAGAGTTTAATAAGAAAATCATGCTTTGCAGTTCCACTTCTTGCTAAAGGGCAGAATAAATATTGATGTGCTAGTAAGATCCAGCTGAGCCGTCTGAATAATGCTCTAATAAATTGTATAATAAAGAAGTGAATTCAGTGGGAGATCAGCTGTTTACACTGATCTGTAACTGATCTCTAGCAAATAACACACCTACTTAGGATTTTTCTTGCTTTCAACAAGGACCTTTCAGCCCCAGGGACATGGAGGATGAGGTGGCACAAGCTGTTTCCCACGTCCCTACTTGAAATGGCATGGTTTGCACAGTCACCAGGATCAGGAGCACGCTGAGCAGTGGGAACCACTGCTGGCCAACTGAACCATGAGGCTTTGTATGAGCAGCATGCAGCTGCACAGACTGGTGACTGGGTTTGTGCTGGCTGGCAGAAATAGCTCTCTAGGCAGAATTGATTCTTCTCCTGCTGCTGCAGACTCAACATCAAAAGCTGACAAGGGAGCTGGCTCTGCATTGCTGCAGAGGGGACTGTTTGTAGAAGTTTGCTCTAGGGCTTGCAGAGGCTGCTGCAGGAAGCACAGCAGCTCTATGGTTCTGGGTACCTGCTGTGGTCTTGGACCTCTGACTTAAGAGCAAACCTTTTGGAAACACAGCACATGATATCTGGGAATCTGCACAGTGCTTTCCCAGGGACCTGTTCTAGATCCACCTGTCTTGTGTGATCTGAGCCCCTGCAAGAGGATCTCGGTGTGTTTGCTTTTGTGACCCCAGGGCTGATCAGACCTTCGGGTTTGTGCAAATGATGTTGTGAGCCTGAAGCATTGAAGCAGCTGACCTGCAAACACAGGTCTAATAGTTCAGCATCAGACAAGGGATCTGCCCTTCTCCAGTGTCTCATGTCATGGCAACATGCCATGGGACAATGAACTGAATAAAAGGAATTGGGTGCCTTCTACCAGCTCTCTAGGGACATGCTCTCCTGCTCCTTCTGTTTCCTCTTGACATACATCATGCTTGGAGAGGAGACCAGAGGAACAAGCCTATTGCTGTGTGTCCTGTAAGCCCTGTCTGAAATGTCTTGAAGAGGCCTGGCCCTGCTCCTTTCTGCCACAGCTGAAAAGGATGGGAATCAAAGTTCTCCTCACGGTCCAAAGTTCCACTTACTGTGCCCTTCTGCAACAGGCACATCTCTGCATAACACAACAGTGCACGAGGCCCTGCTGTTCAGCCTGGTTCTTCCTTGGTACCACAAAGGGACAGGCACTTCCCATAGGCTTCCCTCCTTCTCCCCTGCATCTGACAATTGCACTGAGCTGTGGGGTACGACACCTTTTAGAGCTTCCCATCCTCTGCCCAAGGAGCTGCCCAGAAGCTGGGCCTGAGATCGTAGGGTTTGAGGCAGGCACTGAGTGTACGTTGTCCCTAGAGCAGGTATTATGTATGTTCTTTGGAGCCCTGCTGCATGCCTGGGTGAAAGGCTCGTTGGGTTGCAAATGATGCAGAGCCCTGGGTCGCTGCACCCTGTCAGCTGGAATGGGCTGACAGCATCGCCTTTCTGCTGCCTGTACAGCACGATCTGGATCTGTCTCCTCCTCGCTCGCTCTCTGTGTGCCAGAGGGCACAGAGACTTAATTTGCCAGCAAACAGACGCGTTGGGGATTCGGAGCACGTTGCCGTACGCATGGCCAGTTTTACTGCTAGAAAGGCTTTTTTTTTTTTAGTGCCTGTGAAATAAGATAAGCCAGACAGTGTTACGTTGTTATCAGTGGACAAAAGAATTGAAAGTAAGGATTTTACATAACAACAACAACAAAAAGATGTATTGAGTCTGATGGTAGATGATTCATAAAATAATTAGCGTTTCTGAGCGTGTCCTAATTTCAGACAAAAGTGAAAATACAACAAAATGAACGGAAAATGACGGGTTATGCATTTGGAACAAGGCATTGTAATTGAGCCAGATGGGCCCAGATGTTTCCTCACACTCTCTGACTGAAATGATCACCTATTCAGGGAGATACGTTGTGGGACAAACTGTAACAAAGATGCAAGAGGAAATTTTCCACAAGCAATGATTACATTAAGGAGACTTGAGGCAGCTCTTACTGCTCTAGTGAGGCTAATTGTGTATGAAAATAGGGACATTTCAAGGCTGACTTAGAGAGGTGCTTACTGCTGCTCACACTTCAGTTCGCGTTTTGATTCAAGAAAGACTTTATAATCAGTCTCCTCTCTCATCACCAGGCTTTGACTCCAGGTTTCCCTTTGGTCATCTACTCTTTCTGTTCCTGGCTAATGCAAGCAAACCTCTTCTCTCTGTGTTCTGGGTTTCTGGATGAGTTTGATAACACCAAAGTGTTTTTCTTCTGATCTGTTCTTAGAGTTTCAGTTTGAAGTTGCACGTGAGTGAGATGGTTTTATATCATTGCAACATTTGACATGATCAACCTAACCAGATATCTCAGAAGAGTGTCTCACACCGTAAAGGTTTCCCTTCTTCCCTGCTCATGCATTTGAAGCTGTCAAGGGATTATGTGTGTGTGAGGAGGTGGTGAGCACATGTGCAATCCTATGCAGATGTGTCCACATGAGAAAATGGACGTTTAAGACTATAGCATTTGGTACCTAGTTGGTATTAGGAAGATGCTGAGGCCATCAGGTCTGGAACGGGTCTGGGCATGAGGATGCCTGACCTGTCTGTCCTGGGTGCTCCCTGCACTCCTCCTCACTTTCTTGGCTGCAGTCAGCCACATGGGGTATGACAAGAAAGAAGGTTTGGTTTATTTTTCTGTCCCAGGCTGTGGTGTTCAGGCATGTTTCTCAACGCATGCCCAAAAAGCTGTTGCAGATTGGCAGGGGATCAGCACAAACACAGTGTTTGAGGTGGTCCTTGAGGCATGAGAAGCTGCTGCATCCATCAAACACAACCAAGTTCTTTCTGGGAAGGGACTACCAAAAGGAGAGCAGTGGAGAGCTGGACAGCAAGGACCAACACACATTTCTGCAGAGGTTTGCTCCTCTTCAGCCTGGCAGCTCTTGTTTGAGCTCCCATTCAGTGCTGTGGCCAGATGGTGTTCTGATTCTTTCTGTGGAGACCTGTTTGCAGGACTGTGAGCTCCATGACAGCATCACAGTCCCTGAGGTGAACTGCCTTATATATCCACCACACAGAGAAAGTTTAAAATTGTTAGTCAAAGCTTCAGGTGTGATCAGTTGCTTCAAGCAACACTACAAGCCACACAGCTGTTAAAATAAAAAAAAAATTTTAAAAATTCTTATTAACGTAGGAACTCCTCACCACCTCCTTGCACCTGTTACCTAGTAGCTTACAAAATCTCTTTTCTGCTGATGGGAATAAAGAGGCTTTGTTTCTCCCCCCTTTTCAGAGGTTTCTGGGTAGGAGTTAGTTGTGCAGAAACAGAAATTACGTGAGTTCCTGGACTGATCTTGATGTGGGAAGCAGTACCCTACACAACACTCTCCCATGCTGCATCCAGCTGCAAGGGAGAGCACATCAGCAAACAGCAGCTGGGAGGCAGGGAGATGCAAAGACTCCCCGTGCATCCTCAGGCAGTACAGCTTTGCAGAAACATAAACCTGCCTTGAAATACACCTTGGTAGCTGGTTACCTGCAGCTATCGCTACTCCTGGAGCCAGAAGTGACAGATACTTATTTAGGAAACTGACCTCCTAGGTAACCACTAATTCTTCCTTAAGCATGTCTGTCACAATGCACAGAAGTGCATGAACCACAACTCCCAGGTGGAGAGTGCTTTTTGTGTGCACTCTGGGATGTTCCTTCAGCTTTGGCAACCCAAATGCAACACTACCGATGATCTAGACAGCTTTTCCCTTGGGACTGCACCACAAGCTCTCTTTGTGAGTTTTTTGGTTTTTTTATCCCTCAGAAATATAGGGCAGTGAGAAGATGAGATAAAGACAAACTGCAGTGTTGTGAGACACAGCAGTTCCTCAGCAGATTCACAGAAACTAGGAGTGCAAAAGCTGTTCTCGTATCTCTGGTTTGAGTTGGTATTTAAACAATATGAGATACTGCAAGAGTCACCAAACCTGAATCAAAGTAACTTTCAAAAAAAGAGGAGCTGCCTGACAATGAATATGGACACAAGGGATTCAGGCATTTTGAACCCTGGCATTCAGCAGCTTTCACCTGGAGAGACCCCTCTGAGGAATTTTGTATTTCAGAGAACTCCTTTCAAAGCAAGAGTCAGTTGCTAAACCAGGGGAGTCTGAATATTTATTCAGCCTTAGCTCTGCCCCTTTGAGTGTGACACAACAGCTCCCTTTTGTGAACAGCCATCTGCTGTCATATCAGCTTGGACTGGGAGTTGTGTTCACAGAAACCCTGGGAAGCAGCCTTTCCTATGCTAGAAAGATTGCACTCTGCTTCCTGGAAGCCCAGTAATGGGCAGGGATGTATCTGCCACCACTTGTATACGCTAGTTCCTTCCAAATAGATATGTATCTCACCACTGTTGGTAAAGGAATCTGGTTGCCTCACTGGTTATAAACAGAGGTGGGTTTTTTTGTTGTTATTGTTTTAATGCAGAAACAAAAACTCTTTAGCAGTCCTTGATTTCCAAAATCATTTTAGCTTATCATGAATTGTACAATGGTCAAGTCTTCCTTCATAGTCAGTCCAGCACACGCCTTCTCACATGGGCCAGGTGTTAGTAAAGGCAGAAAGAAACTTTAAAAAAACCCAAACCAAACAAAACACAAGGGTCAGGTCACTTTTATAAATGTTATCTGATTACCATCAATACAAACTTGAGCAAACAGAAGCCACCAATAAATAAATGATGACTAGCTCTTGGCCTGTGAAAGGAAATGCCTGCCTTGTCACTGCAATTGAGATGGCTCCCAGTAATGGCTCTGATTCAGTCCTGGGAGGATTCAGTCACTTCTGGGATACTATCGCGATGAAAATGACAGGGGTCTTCATCTCCACAAGTGGCTGCACCCTGTTCTGCCACTGCATTCTGCAGAATGCGACGGCTGGAGCTGTTTGCTGCTCCTGGCACCTGTCTTGCCCTGGCTGCTCCCAATGCCTTGGTGAGTTAGGCAGGCAGACTCAGCTGCAAACCGGAAAAACTTGTTCCTTCTGATACAGCCTGGACTCCACATGTAGCTCAGAGGTGTCTGCTTGTACTTCAACTGTAATCCTCCCATGTAGGGCCTAGTGCATGGAGCTACTGGCATGAACGTGCAGTTACCTAAGCAATGGGCTCCCAATAGTGCTGCCTTCTCCACATATCCCACATTTCCCTTCACTGTAGAAGCTGGCTTGTGCTAAACCATTGGCTGTCCAGGCCAACCAAATTTCTGAAGAGTCTGAGCCCCTTGTGTATTTGAGCATCAAACCAATTTCTTCCTCCAGGTGCAAGTGCTCCATGATGCACAGAAACCAGAAACCTCCAGCAGCCAATCCTCGGCCTGGCACCAGTGGACTGGGCACCAGTGAACTTTGGTCTCAGGCTACTACTGGCCACTCTGTGTCATCTTCAGTGAGGGCTGTCCATGCCTACACCATTAAAAGGCAGGTTCTTGTACCACCTGAAGCCCAGGCATGGACAGAGCCCTCTTTCCCCCAAAGGCCCAGGAGAGGAAATTGGCTTTACATGAACCATCAAAGGCTGCCAAGCAGTCAGCACAGTGGGCTGGGAGAAGAACCTGCGTTGTCATGGAGTGCCTGTACACCTGCTATGAATTATGAGGGGGTCTGCATGTGCCTTTTGAGGGCCCCTTCCCCTGTCAGGGCCAGGGGAAGTCCCCTGCAAGTGAGAGTTTCTGCCCTGGAGCTGAGGTATGTCCCTGAGACCAAGTGCTCTGGCAGCAGCATATGTGCCCCACTCCTGGCATCCCCCCATCACGGAGACTTCCAGTGTCCAGGAGAAAATATGCCTGAACACCTCCCCCAAAAACACATTTCTAAGGGTTCTCCGAAGGAGAAACCCCCCCTGATTTGAGTCAATGTTGCTTCCTGCATTTTGCAAGCACCATAGTAAGGATGTGACTTGTTGCAGGTGTCATGCAGGAGTAAGTCAAATGCCTCCCAAAACATCAGAGAAACCTGTGTCAGCCTGGATGCTCTGTGCAACCACCTCCCAACAGATCCTGCTCTAACAACAGCATCCTGTATTCCTCCTTTTCCCCAGGTAGTGTCAGGTCTCACACTAAGTAGATTTGGGAGTTCTTCTGTTTTAATGACATGATAATCATTCTCCTCCTGTCCTACTTCCAGGCTCTCTGGCATTCAGAAAGGTCAATGGTTTAATTCCTAAAGGAGCTGAATACATACTTCTTTTGTGTCTGAATAACTGAATAAAAGAGATGGTGATTTTTTTTTTTTTTGGCACTTTATATTGGGGCTAACTCAAAACTTTCTTATTAGTCTAGTTCCTCTGGTATACCTGCACTGCATGGACTTTGCAACTCCAAGCAAGCAAAAGAAGGTCTACCAACAAAAGCCATCTTTTGGCAAGCATCTGTATTGTCTATGGTAACACACCTTTGAAAGAACACTGTTTTGGGAAAACAGAGGATGCAGCATCAATGTGGCAACCTGCTGGTGGGGAGGAATGTCAAACTGTCCAGGGAGCTGAGTGCAAGAAGGAAGAGCAATGGAGAGTGCAAGAGAGCTCAAGAATGGGCTAAAGAGCACCTGTGAACAGACCCACAGCTGAGAGAAACTTCCCCAAGGACCTCTGGGCCTTCTGGTTGCAGCTGTAGTGAGTTACTGAGTGCTGGGAGGACATGGGCCTGCCAGAAACTGCCTACCCTGCCTCAAAACTGCTGTGAGCTGGAGGGAATCCACCTACTATGCCTTTATTTCTCTTCATCTGATGATGACTTTCCTCAACAGCAGATTGTCTAGTGCCTGTTCTGACAAAAATCTGTCCTCAGTAAGGTTCATTGGTCTCTTCAGGGATGCACCATGCTGCGTGTAGCCACAACAGAGAGATGGCCAAAACATTGCTTATGTTTATCCAGACTGAGTAGGAAGGTGGAAAAGTGGATGTCACTCCAGCAGTAATGGTGGGATGACTTGTTCTGCTTCCATTTCATAGTTAAGAGGGAAGGAGGTTGGTACCTAGTGTTCTCATTCCAGTCTCAGCAGGCATAACATCAGCTCAGTGGTGACCCTAGATGTCAGGCAGTTTCATGAAGATGCAGAGCATGTGCAGCTGTTTTAGCAGAATTCCCATGCTCTGGTCTCTAGATAAGAACTGTGTTCCGGGGGTTAGCCAAACAGAAGGTAGACTTTGCAAAGGAGCTGAAATTAGAAGCAATGTATTGAAAATGAACTGTGTAGTGCAGCAGGTGAATTGAAATGAATGCACTGTAAATATTACATAGAATAGATAGCATGTGATCTAAATCCTCTAAATATAACAGAAGGGAATACTTGTGTACCAAACATTTTGAAATCTCGAACAGGTTAAAATACTACAGATGGGTAAACAAATATTGCACAGACTTCTGATGTAGCCCAATTTTGTTGCTTTGGTTTTACAAGAACCAGCCTGGCTTGTATAGAGTTTGAGAGTAAAAAAAAAAGCCTGTATTACTTCTATAGTTTCTTACTGAAGACCACGTTCTCTGGTTCCTCTTTCCTATTTGAAGGTCTTAACAAAATACTCATAATCCTTCAAAGCAATCTAAGGCCTCTAAAAGAAATGCACAAATTTATTGCCTTTGTTACTTTCCTATTTCTTTTTTCTTTGTGCAACTTTGGGATAAAAGCAGCTAGTCTTTGCTTTTGTTTGCACAACACCCAAATCAGTAGGTCTGGTCCATTTCTTGGTTTTCTATATTCTGCTGAAAAGCCTGCAAACCTTTCCCTGTGTGTTGTCCAGACAGCCATCAAGCTTGCATTCCTGCAGGAGCCCAGATCGACTCTGCCTGCCTGAAGGAAGTACCAGGTGCTTTGCTCCCACAGCCTCCTTTGCCCCATGCCAGTTCTGAAACAACACGGCTGTCCTTCCGTCCCTATCAGCTGCACCAGCTGGGAAAACAGGCATATTCTCACTGCCTGTATAAACAGCTACATGGTGGTGCTCACTGTGTTACACCTCTGTGTAATGGGAGACACCAGTGTAAATATCTGTGCCTTGTCTCAGAAGTGAACCACATTCGCTGCAGTGACTCCCAGCACAGACAAAATAGTGCAGAATTTCAAGCTGAGTCTTACAGCATCAGTAAAGGTACCTGTCAGCTGCTGCCATTTGAAGCAGGCAAGGCTCCAGGGAGACCTTACAGCAGCCTTTCAGTGCTTAAAGGGGCTCACAAGAAGACTGGGGAGGGACTTTTCAAAAGAGCATACAGTGACAGGACGAGAGATAATGGTTTCAAACTGAAAGAAAGTAGGTTTAGATTATATATTAGGAAAAAATGCTTTACTGTGAGGGTGGTGAGAGCATAGGTTGCCCAGAGAAGCTGTGGATGCCCCATGCCTGGAAGTGTTCAAGTCAGGTTGGAGAGGGCTTTGAGCAACCTGGTCTAGAGGACAGTTCCCAGCTGACTGCAGTAGGGTTGGAGCTAGATGATCTTTTATGTATCTTTCAGCCCAAACCATTCTATGATTTCATCGCACTCCCTGAACAATGCCTCAGGCACTCACTTGAAAATACTTGGTTTAAATGGGGGAATGCTGTGCTCTGGAGGCTTTGTAGTCTCCTGTTTTCTACAAGCTTCAAATGAAGAAATTCTTTGTATCAAGAAAATATAACAAAGCTGCTGCTGGACTCCAGCTCTTGAATTTAGAGGTGTGTTGGTGTTAATTTCCTGGAACACTCCTGACTGTTAATGCAGTGCTGTGTGCCAGTCAGTGCCTGACCCCAAGACTGGCCCTATGCAAACAATCAAAACTTCCTCACAGAATAAAGTTCTGTTCTCAGTGGGAAGAGCAGGTCCTTGATTCACTTTACTGGCTTTTGCTCATCCTATTCTTACAACAAGTGTCCCCAGGTGGCACTGTTTGGCCATTTTATGTGGACTTTTTCTTTTTTTGTTTACGTTTTTTATTTTAAGTTCAGAGGCAGTGAAGTCTTTGAAGAAATGCTATACATTCCTTCCATATAGAAGCGAGGGGCTTCTTCCTAGGAACCATGGCTTGATGATAGGATTGATTATTTCTTTTTGTTTTTAGAGACTCCCCTATGCCTTAATTATTTTTGAATGTCAGTGTTTCTCAATTCTCTGCTCTTCCCAAGGCCCTCCCTCCTATGACAGATCTTATTCTCTGTCATCTTTAATATTCTTCAAGTATTGCAGGCAGCAAGAAACTGATAGCAAGGCACTGCTGTACCTGTTTAGGTGGTATAACCTGAAGCATCATACTCACAACCTGCTATCTTTCTTTGCATCTCTAGATTTCCATACTTATTCTGTCAAGGGTGTTTATGTTTCTTTCTTTTTTTTTAAACATCTTTTTTGTTACTGATTCCACTGTTAAGTCACACTTCAACTATTTAAAAGAAAAGATGACTTTGATACATTTTTGTCCAGACAGAGTCACATGCTAATAAGGGACTTCTAAGGTGCTAATAACTACCAAGATTGCTACTGTTACAGTCTAAGGAAAAGACAAAAAATAATATTTTTTTGTTGCATTCAGTACTCAGGGAGGGGACCAAGAACTAGATAAAACCAGGGTAACACAAAGGACAGAAATGTTCAGGGAGAGGGGCATAGTGGCAGTGAAGCCTGTTGTTAGATGGAAAGTTTCTCATCTACTAAGGGAAATTATGAGGTTTGAAAGAAAGAAAATACCTGTCCATGTCTCTTAAAATGTCTGTTAAACAACAATGTGAGGAAGGCAAACATTTTGTTGCTCAGCTTGAGATGCTGAGGAACAGCTGGTTAAGAGAAACAAAGTCAAAGGTGGTAGATGCTGACAGCAATAGCCCATTTAGAGACAGGGCTCATCTGTGATGTCCTATGGAGGGGAACTTGTTTACATTTTTACTAATAATTTTTGACACAAGAAGTAGAACTGGACTATTTAAGGGGATGAGAGCGACGATACAGCCTGAGTTTCAGTAACCTAATATGGTAAGATCATGGTCTTGAGAATCAGCAGCCAGAATCTTTGTTCTCAGCTGGAAATACGTGAGAGGTGGTGTAGGAGAAACAAAACAGCACGTGACAGCATGCCATTCACAAAACGATCAGAGTACTGGTGGGACACTGTGGAGGAGCTCTTCCCATACATCCTGGCCATTGCCAGCAGAGAAGAAAGAGACTCTCAGGGTCACTCAGGGCCTACTGAGGACGTCAAAACACCGTGTGCAGCACTGGTCCCTTGTAATATTGAAATGAGGCCCAGTGTGACAAACTATAATCTTGGCAGGAGCAGCACAACCAAAAGGGGCCAAAGTGCAATGACAGTGTCTTCTCCAAAGTCCTCAGTGTAGGGGGATGACAAACCTGCTGGGAGTGAGAGGAGCTAAGCTGGGTGACACGCAGAGATCTGCACATAAACAACAGATCACCAAAATGCTGAGGGTGGAAATGTGCAGCTTTCTAGGAATCGCAGCTCATCTTCTTGGAACAGCAACCCAAGAAGCCCAAATAACTGCAAAATGGAGAGTAACATGTTTGAGGGAGACAGCATGTAAGACGAAGGAAAGGGATGGTTTCAGTGTCTGAGGCGTGTCCTCTTCAGCTGCTGCTCTGTGCTATTTTGCTTGAAAAACAGAGATGTGATTTGTCACAGTTTGTTCTTCCTTGTAGAGTTTTTGAGACTGAGTAAAAACCAAAACAAAACCCCAAAACCAAAACAGAGCGAGAAACAAATTAAAAAAATCTTGACCTCTCATTACAGCTGTTATACTGTGCTGTTTTGGTGTTCTGCATATGTTGATAATTTCACTCGCAGTTGAGTGCGCTGCAGTTTAAAATCAAGTGGGTAATGGAATACTTCAATAAAAGAGGACACTCAGATGCCAGTCCTAATAGTAAAGGCATTCAAGGAATGGAAAACCATTCTCAGTAAGGCATTCAAGGAATGGAAAACCATTCTCAGTAAGGGTTATACAGAACTCTCATCTTCTTGACAGTTTTTGATTCTTAGTTATTGTTGTGCTCATTGAAAGCTTTCAAAATTCATTAAAATGGACACAAGATAGTCCTATTTTTTTTTCTTTTTCTGCTTTCAGGAACACTGGTGATCTCTGAAAGTCTTCCAAAAGCTCAGCCAATTTCAGTGTTGCTGTGATCCGAGTCTCACTCTTCATCTACATTTTGAGGAAACAGGAGCTGAGTACAGCCTAAGCAAGAGAGAAATCTTGCTTAAGGATTACTTCAGATGATGGATATGCCAGGAGCTGTTTTGAAAATGAAAACAAAGCTCAGACAAGGAAACTTTTTCGGTTTACTAGTGCAGATAAGGTTAACAGACTGCAAACAGATGGAAGGACTTCTTGACTGACTGCCTCTAGAAATAGGACTTACAAGCTTATAGTGTCTCTATATGTCAGTGTCAGACCATCTTAACATCTTAAAAGATCATGGCTGATCTTTTGCTTTAAGAAAAAGGGCAGACAATCCCAAGATGAATGGGCTGTCTGGATGAGACCTACTAGGAGTGATGTCAGTGGGACTGAGGAGTAACTGGGGGAAAGGTAAATCTGGCAGTGGGAGATTGTGACCACCAGCTCAATGACCACCTACTCACAACAGACCTCAGACTCAAATGGAGGGAAGAACTGTGCAAGCAGACTAATTGGCATGCGAAGCGAGAGATACAATGAGCAAACAGGGGTTTGAGTAATAATTCATGAAAAAGTCATGTAATCTGTAAGCAATAATTGCTGATGCCTTTATTCATTAAAATGAATAAACAGTGTAAGGGTTTGATGAGCAAGGAGCGAGCCTTTTCTGGGTTACCACCCAGCTCCCTGCTTTGTGCAAACCAGAACAAAAAACCTGAAATACCTCGCCTCGGTGTGTGAGCTGGTGCTGCACAATGGGTAACGAGACCGTGTTCAGGACAACGGAAGCAGGAGAGAAAACTGCTGTTCATTAGACCTCAGTAATCCAGGGAACTTCGTAATTGCCTCAACGACAAGGAAAGCAGGAGGTCCAGCCGCCATAAGAAATGAAACTGTATGAAACTGTATGAGACCTAAAAGGTTTTGTTTTTCTGCCTGGCCAATCACACTTTTTTGGCAGGGCTGCAGTGAGCAGGTGGGTAACTAAAATGCAGTAAAGCAGACAATCTGTTCTCAGGGACCAACTTCCATCGGGTGACACTGCACCAGGCTTGGCTCCCTGCCAAGAACATCCAGACAGGCTAAGTTCCCTCTGATATTGTATGCTCCTTCACAGGGCATGCAACAACTGATAAATTCCCCTCATGGAAAACAGAAGACTCTGCCATGGCAGAAGCAAGCTAAGAAAAACCCCCAAGGCAATGGTCTTGCAGAGCTAGCTGACTCAGGGCATGGAGGAGACAGGGCTCAGGCATGCTGCAGGATGGCCCACACAGGAGCAGCTAGCCTTTCCCTGTTACTTACAGGGCAGTAAGTGGGTACATCTGCCTGGCAGGCTGTTAATTGATGACAAAGCTGTCAGAGCAAGCAGTTCTAGCTACAGGGCACTGGAAAAGATTTATCCTGAAAATATAAGCACTTGAAAACCTCTTTGAGAATTTACTGATCCCACAGTTTAATGTTGCTGATTAGTTACCTTAGGAGAGTAAAGAGAGCTAGGTTACTGTTTCTTCCTCCCTCACAAACACTTTCACTTTGGATAACTTGCCCATGGATTGGTTCTTGTTTCCCTGACCCCCCTGCAGCCACTGCCACGTGTTATTAAGGTTCCTTGTATAGGTTCAGCTTCTCCCTTGGCAATGGCTTCACTCTTCAGCATGAAAATTTGACTAAGTGCACACTTGAGTTAACAAACGCACCAACAGCCTGCACCATTAATGCTTGATAGCTCTTCTCACTCTCTTCTTTCTTAACTCAGACAGTTCAATAGTGTCAGAGCACTAAGATGAGCAGGCTTACAATGCTACCTTGGTACCGCATGGCAATTCCCAGCAGTGAAAAGCAACACATAACGATCTCTTTCCTGTAAACAAGTGCAGTAGGAAGTGTCAGAGAAGAAGCTGGTTTACAAAACAAGAAGTGCTTCTGTCATGCACTGGTAGTTTTTTAACGCAACGGGGTGTTTAGCTATTAAAAAATATCAAGGTTTAAAGTAAATTAAAAAAAGGTTTAAAGCGGTGTTACTGAACATCTGGCACCTGCAGGTGAATTTTGAAGTTAGCTCACTTTACAAAGAAGACTTAGGCTCAGAGAAGGAAGACATGTGAAGCAAGAAGTCTACAAAGATAGAAAAAGAATCTTTACTAGTATTTCTTAGAAAGGTTATTTCAGCAAATTCATATGCCCTGGAAGAATGTAACTACATTTCTTACTTCAGCATTATAATTGTTTATCATCATTGCTCATAGGGACCCAGGAAAAGAGGATTTCTGTACCATGAGAAATTCTTGGTAGGACAAAGACCATGTGAATAAAGGAAGCCCCATAGCACTAGGCAGATCTGGCAAACAATGAGGGCTAGAGGGAGTTGAAGCCATCACCTGCATGCAGGGGACAATGTACTAATGTCATGGACAAGCAGTAGCTAAGCAGGAAAAGAGAAAGTCCTGTTTCTTCCAGGTACAGGCTGCAGTTGCTGGATACCAAGATGCAAATATGGTTATTCCATGTGTTCTGGATGGGATGTTCATATCATGCTCCTTCTCTCCCACTGTCCTGTGGATTCTTTGGCACCTGGTAAGGGGTCAGCTGACACCACAGACAGTTTTCTTGGGGCACTGACAGAGTCTGTTTGCTCTTTCCAGGATCTCATTAAACCTGGAAGAATCTTGTATCACCATGACCCCTACTCACTGCCTCTCTAAAAATGAGCTAAGTCTATCAGGAAGAGAAGGAGAGAGACTGTCAAATACAGAGCATGGCTGCAAAAGCTTTTGCCTCAGAAAAAAGAAGCAGATTAGGAAAGAAAATGGAATTAAAGGAGGAGACAGCAAGATAAGGGGCTAAAATTCTGGGGAGGAGAGATTATGGTTAGTTTTCATGTGTAATGAAAAGCTGTTACTTTAGCTGGGCCCTGATTTGGCTCCTTCTCACAGTGCCTGCCCTGAAGATTAGGTGGAGCCTACTGGATTTTTGCAGGGGCTTCATGCATTTTTACTACCAGAATCAGTCTATCTACTTAAGCGGCTTTGGAATTTTTCCTTGAGGTTTTACTCCTTTTTGTTCGTGTTTTATCCAGCTCATTTAGACCAAACGAAAAAAGAACACTGGGTCACAGCATCCCGTGATCTGTTCTGACCAGCAGCATATGTGGGGTTCATGCTCAGTGATCCCAGTGTATGGTTGCAGCTCTGAGAGAACCTGCCTGGATGAGCACTCTAAATGCACCTCTAAAGCCAGGACTTTCTTAAACAAGAATGACTGTTTATGGCTCTGTGCAACCCTGCGTAGAGAAAGGGGGATAGAGATATTGCTACTAAACTGTGTAAGCTCTGAGTGCAGGGCTCTGGGGGAAACTAACAAGCAGCCTCTAACTTCAATTAGTTCTTGCTCTGCAGCTTTGCTTCCCCTTCAAAAGCAAGTAATTTCATACTGCAGCCAAGTAGCAAGTCTGCAGTCTACAGAAAGAAACCAGACTTTGGCTTCCCACAGCTCACCACCTCAGGGGTTATCAGAGGCTATCTTCTTCAGTGATCCCTGGTTGCCTCAATCTCAAATCCCATAAACTCTGCAAGCATAGTTTCCAAAATAGCTAAACCTGAAGGCATCCTCTGAGCGTGTGTGTGCACATGTGTGTCTGTAAAGACAGACAATCAATTACTTGATGTGGACAAAACTATTGATTTTTTAATTTTTTTTTCCTGTTCAATTCTCCTCTGTGTGTAGAGGTTCCTATTCAGTCTAAGATCTGAGAAGCAGGCTTACAATGACAGTGCTTCTGCATTGTTTTTTGCTCAGCAGCTACAAAGCTCTGGAGACTTTGCAGTGCACCAGGATGGAGGAGGGAGAGTCACACTTCAGCAGACAGTCTTTGCTAACCTTTTTTGATGTTTTACCGTGGCTTAATACAGCAGAGACCTGACATACATTCAAATTGCCATGTACTGAAGAATGCAGAAATGACAGCAGGAAAAAAATTTCTGTGTGTCCTTCTGGATTTCAAACTATGTAGTATTGCTTTTGGACTATCTGATCACCTTGTGAAGTAGGCTGGTTTTTTTTCCCCTGTTTCACTTAGTTGATACGCTTCACACCCCTTGTGTGTAAAAATGGTGGCTTTTACTTATACACATCAATTTTGCCACTGTCTCCATTCCCCTGTGTTCCCCAATACAGTATTGAATGTATTAGAAACAAGTTTAAGAGGTATCACTCTGATTACAGAAAAAGCATGCTTGTTTAAACCACTGGCATGAGATGTTCACATATCTGCCCTTGTCAAGGTCAGAAGAAATGTGGAGATTTCACATAAACGCACACACTCCGATGTGAAATCCTGTTAAATTAGGCCCCAAGAGGGAGAATACCTGAGGCAGTTCAAAGACCAGGGTGGTAAGCTGCAGATCCCTAGAAGTTATTAACAGCAGGTAAAGACACCTGAGAGCAAAACTACAAGGGAATCAGTCAAAATAAGATTAAGTAAGAGACGGGGAAAAAAAGAAATAGATACCAAGGAAACTGGCTGCATACAAGCTGTGTTTGAAACTAGAGGAGAATAGAAGATTTGGCCTTTTTTCCCAGACAAATTGTGAAACATAAGAAGTCAAAGAATCAGCAGAAAAGGAGGTGGGGAGGCAGACATGCTGAGTGCTGACTAATGGGCAGCATTTCATTAAGTGCTGGCAGAGGCCACAGAGACCGTTGGAGAGTGGTGTGCTCCTCTCTCATGGGACACACCAGATTTTTCCCTTATATGCTTTTTAGTTGTTGCCATAGTAAAGAAATGCCCTGCGGTATGCCAGGAAGATTAATGATATCACCTGGCTGCTTTAAATGCTGGTTTCAAAGAGCCTCACCAAAACGTGTTCCTACTGGCTTAGTGGAACCAGTGCTAGGTATACCTGCTGAAGACAAGGCTTGGTTGGCTTTCTGTCAGCTGTTTTCTCAGCAGATTTGGAGCAATGCCTCTAGTGAGCACTCTGCACTGAACCTTAAATTCCTTCTTCTTCCTCAAGACACAGAGAGGTAAGTTGCTTGCATGGCTCTTCACAACAGCAGCAGTAGCAATACGCTGTTCCTGCAAGGAGTGATGTAAATTCATCTCCCACATGGACGAGTTGCAATGTGTTCTAAAATGCTTGCTGGCTCTGATGAAACTACAGTCTCCTGAATAACATGAATTGCACTTTATTGCACTTTCCTGACACTCTGACATGAACCTTTAACCTTCTAAAGGCTATTTAAGTCAGTTAGTGTCCCTCGACATAAAGCGATGCACACAACAGTGGTTGTGTGCTAAAAACCTAGAGAGCACACAAACATTTCCTTTGAATTCTCATGAAATCACCAGCTCACAGAGCATAAATGTGTTATGCCCAACTGAGGAGGTTATACCCAAACACTTGTAAAATAGCCTCAGAACTGCACAGAAGTGATTGTGAGTATAATATGCTGGAACATGCTCATAGACTGATAGACTCAGCCAGATTTAAAGTCTTGTGCAGCACTCAGGATTTTCCCTATATTTGATCCCTGCAGCTAAGTGCAATAGCAATGGACTTGAAAGTATGTTGCTACAGTAACTTGCCAAATTATGATGGCACTCAGTAAATGCCCAGAGATAAGTCCTGGAGAGTGTGAATCACATGGCAGCTAGTGTATCTATGTCTGTGGAGAAATCTTTTTGCCTGAACACAGAAATTATGCTCTTATGTGGGAATCTGAAAGTGTGAATGATGGAGAAAGATGCAGTGTTCGGGTAATTTCCACCTTATTCCTGAAAGGGAAACTAATATTTGTCCATGAAAGCAAAAGACAGATGTTTCTTAGATGCTGTTTTGTGATTTATAACACTGCCTACATTAGGGTGCTTTATATTTGTTAGTGAATCTTATTTTCTGCTTGAAGAGTCTCACTCACTAGTTCAAGGTTTAAAGGAGAGCAGAAAATGCCCATGAAAAACAACAAATACAGCTTTTCTGAACATGCAAATGATGTAACTCTAAGGCATGTTACCTAAAACCATTTTTAAGCTTGAACACAATGGCCAGAAGTTTCCTTTTTTCCTTTCCTACTGATCCAAAGCCTTGCATGTTCTCTCTGAATTTCACTGCACTGCCCATAGTGAGCTGCAGTTACCTACTGAATAGTAACTTTCATCGGCCTTGAGAGTCATACTTCTGGAGAGAAACAAGTGAACAGCACCTGCAAAAATGCAATTTCTTCTTAACATAATGGCTTTGGATCTTCTTAGGAAATGAAAACATTAGAAGTAGTCTCAGTTGGAGTATAATGCATAAAAAACGACCAGAAAAAGCACTTGGGAAGCCTAAAGGTATCATAGTGCTCAGGGATCTATTACCCAATCTTCCATGTAAACAGCATGAACCCACAGGACACAAGGCTCCTTGATTTTTTCTCTATGCTTGGAGGTCCTAGGAAAGGCCAAAAGGAATATGAAGTTATACAAAGTTTTTATCCCAAACCCACTCATACACGCCTCTCACATCAGGACAACTTTGCCTCGTGACAGCTATTGCAAAGTGTGGAGAGCTGGCCAGCAAAAGCTGGCAGTAAAACCACAGACTGACAAACTCAAGCCAGAAAACATTTTTAAAAGCATGGTACAGTGTTTTTGGCCTGCCTTTACACAAAACTGGTAACAGTTTGTGCTGAAGCAAAAGGCCAGAGGAAAAATGCTCTGGAGTCACTTGTAGTGTCACATCAACACAGAGAGCTGAGGGTGAGGGCTGCAAACTATGGTAGCTTCATCCCAGGACTGACCCCAGCCAGCCAAGTCCACGTGTAAACGTGAGTGCAGCCTTGGGGTGCTGCACTTGTAGGATCAGGGAAAATGTGCTGCTCACAGGTAGTGTTAAGGACTTGCCACATATGCTGCAAACACCTACCACACCGTGCCAGTGGAATGGTGGGCCATACTAGAACAGTACAAACTGCTTCACTTTGCAGAGTGTCTTCAGTTTCTTGTTTCAGAAAATTAAACCTTTAAAACTTATTCCTCACCATTCGTCTGCCACGACCCACCTGCTCCAGTCTGTTTCCATCCCAATGAAAAGACTGAAAGGTTATCACTATTCAGTTGTATTAAGAAATGTATGCATGTGTGGAGGGGAAAGGTTCGCCAAACACCTGCAACAGTCCCCGGCTTGGACTCCTTCCTCACCTGCCATGCTCTCCTTGTGGCAACATTACACAAAGTCTCCTTTCACCTCCCGCTCCAGCGGCTCCTTCTCCGCTGGGGAACGCGGAGCCACGTCGTGGTGTGGGGTGGTGGGATGTGACGCAGGGGTGGGTCGCAGGGGTAGGACACGGAGCGGGGTGCGGAGGGAAGGGTGGGACGCAGAGGCGGGAGCAAGAGGCGGGTCCGGGATGCAGGGGCGGGATGCGCGAGGTGCGGGCGCAAACCGCGCTCGGACTGAGGGGGCGGTGCGCGGGGCCCTACTTCCGGCCCAGCGTTGCTGCCTCCCGCTAGCGGAGGGGCGGAGTCGCTGCTGCCCAATAGTGGGGCTCCGGGGGCACGCGGGGTGATCGGTGGTTGGCCAGCGCGGGCCAGGGGCGGGGCTCGGCGGCAGGGCCGGGCCGCTGGCGGGGCCGCCCCGCAGAGCCGGCGCAGCACCGCTCGGGACGGGTTGGGGTAGGTGCTGCCGCCGGGGCCCTGCCAGGATGCGGCTGCGCTCGGGCGTGTTTGCCTCCTCTTGCCTCCTCGTGCAGGCCCTGGGCGTCGCGCTTTTCCTCCGCGGCTTCTTCCCGGTGCCCGTCAGATCTCTGCCCCGCAGAGAGGCCCGTGCGGACTCTCCCGCCGAGCCAGCCCCGCCTGGCCCAGGTAACGCGAGCAGCCGCCCAGCGCGCCCCCTCCCTCGGTGCCGCGGGACACCTTTCTGGAGACGCCTTCGTGCTTCCAGAACTGCTTCCGGAGTAGTTTAGAACTTAGCTGGTTTCCATGTAGTTGTCGATCACCGCCAGCAGCATCTGCTCAGAGGAGGCAAAAAGCCTCCAGCGTCAGCTGTCAAGTGTCTGAAGGGTTTGCTTTCCTATCCTTTTATTCCCCGTTCCCTGACGCTGATGTTGTCATACCTCTCCTGTTTAATGGCCAGTTGTTTGCATTAAATTGCATTAAATTGTGTCAGTTAAAACACCTGAGTGCTTGCTCTGTTAACTCGCTGGTTGTGTTGTGCCCGAGAACCATCGTGTCTGTGATGCTGCTGTGGTGTGTGAGCACCTTAACCCCACCTCGTTGGCACTTTAGCACCTCACTAGTGACAAAGTGACTGTAGCAATGCAGGTTACAGTGTGTGCGGTATTGCTGTCCATTACCATTTCTGTGAAATCACCGTCTTTACAGGTCCTGCCCTATTCCGTAGCTGAATTGGCAAAACCAAAGTTTTCAAGCATCTTTTTAATGAGGAGTCAGTAGAGGACATGTTGATAATATAACTTTCTTGTATGTCCAGTCACTGGTTGTATTACAGTAACTTGAAGAAGAGGATTATGCACTTGAAGGAGTGTTCTTCACCAGTGTTTGGAGCTTGTGGGGTGAAACTTTAGGTTCAGTGGGCAGCTGAATCGTCTAGAACTTATTTTGCTCATACAAAGCAAAATAATTGCTTGGGACATCTACTTTTGAACTTACTAACTTTGTGGAACAGGCAAACTGGGTCTTGAGCTGGTCGTTATTTGTTGTTATTCTTCTAAAGTGTGTGACTTTTTTTGTTTTACAGAATCACAGTATATTCTGAGTTGGGAGGGATCCACAAGGATCATCAAGTCATTACTTAAATTGTGAGACACAGTGGAGGGAAGAGAAGGTTGTGTAATTTAGAGTGTGATGTGCTGATACCAGTTAAGCAGGAATACTGAAAGAATCTAATCTGGTAATAGACCTGAGTGGATTCTGCTGGATGACAGGTTGCTTTTCAGCTGGAGTTTACCAAGACTGTTTGATAGGCTGCTGTGAGTGAAATGTTGAATTCACGTGTGATTATTGACTGGAGATAATGTAGAGAGAGACTGCTTGGGTGGGAGAGAGATGTCAGACAGCTGGGTTTGGAAAGGACTGATTTGTGTTGAAGAGTGTGAGTGTGCACCACAGGGATCTACAGACAGTTTAAATTTAGGTGTGTCACTAGTAATCCCAGGTCTAGTAGGCAAAAATGGAGTGGCAGTGGAAGAACACTTTCTTTCATTAGTTCTTGGGTTGTGATTTACTTGCACAGTGATCTCTTGGTCTGGATGAAAAGGTCTAAAGGCAGGGTATTGCTTACTAAACACATGATGCAGAAGGCTTTCAACCTGCTTTAGATCTAGTCAGGAAAGGTTATTTCCCCAGTGCCTTGGTATTTCCTGCATGTTTCATTGTCTCATTGTTCATGAGTCCTGACTGCCATTGACTCCATGCTGTGTTGCCTGTGAGATGGCTGCAATAGTGAGTCCTTGAAGCACATCATTGTAGGAAGTTTTTGATAGAGAACCTGTGGTTTTCTTCACTGCTTGCAAAAGTTCAGTTTTGTTTAAAGTAACTATTTTCTAAGTAACCATAAATAAGCATCCCACATGCCAAGAGTTGCACAATGTGTTACTTTCACTATCTTTCAATAAGTACTTTCGAATGGCTTGTGACTCAAAATTCATTTGAACTTCTCAATACTTTGACTTACTGATGAATTACACTGCAGGAGGAACTTAGGAGTAGGGTATCTGTGTGTATGATCTGATAATTTTTGGTGTCCAGAAAGCTTTCTTTCACTCAGCAAGTGGATAGGAGTAAATTATGAGAAAGATTTTACCAACAGTACATCCAGTGGTGCCTTCTTGTTTTTCATGGAGAGCCAAAGAATGCCTTGTAGTTGATAATTCAAGTCCTGGAAAACCAAAATTATCAGTTTAATTAGGGTTGCTTGCAGTTAGCATTTTATTGTTTTTGAGATTTCCTTCTTCCCCCTGCTGTGCCCTCCTCCATCATTTCCTGACCTGGAAAAATGACTAGCAGTAACGAGTCTGTGAATGTCAGTTTACTGATGCTGTATGTATGTACCCCAAAATATAGTTTCTGATTTTTTTTTGTTTGGTTTGTTGTGGTTTTTTTGGTTTGTGGGTTTGTTTTTTGTTTGGTTGGGTTTTTTTATGTTCTTGTGTTAGGCACACCGTTATCTGTGATCTTTCCAAATTGTCAACTGCTTATGCAGAAACAAACTTTATTCTAAAGGAGTGTAAAACCCCTAACTTTATGTAATGCATGTACTGAGAAGTCAGTTGAATACAATCTTGTCTGAGTATAGGTCTGTGGGTAGGATCCATTCTTCTTCCATTTTGCACTTCTGTGTTTTTTCCTGGTAAAGAAGTGAGACTTGCAGGGGGTGAGCCAAGAGCTTAATGTCACTATGTGGGCCAACCTCTGTGCAGATCAAGAGTTGGTGCAGCCAGAATTAAGTCCTTGCAAGAGAAAGGTGGCCCTGAAGCCATGACATTGCCTACTGCTTGATGCACAGCTGCATTTTGCTATGCCTGCCCATGTGCCACATTCAGGGAATTGTGGAATTGGATTTTGGCCCTGAAACTGCCATCACCAAACTAGCCTGTAGTCTTCTACCTGGAAGGGAGCAAGTGTGCACAGATCTTTTACCTTCAAGTTTCAGTGAAATTGTCTATTTCTTTGTAATTTTCCTGTTACCTTATGGTGAGATTTTTTTAAGAGGCACTGCTTTTGTTGTGATATGCAAGTGAATGTAGCATCTTTTTTCTAACTAAAGTCTGTCAGATATATGTTGTTCAACTTTAATGAATTAACAAGACAGAAGGTAGAAGCTACCCCTTCTTATTCCTTTGAACATTCTCCATTTCAAAGCTCTTCCTCAGTTTTTGCAATTTCACATCACACATTCCATTCACATTTTGTTTTACTTCCTAGATGCTCTACTGGAGATGCTGTTGTGTTATTCCTGTGCTGGATGGCCTGAAAACCCAGCATCCTCTGATACTTTGGTCATTGTTTGCAATTTCTCATTTCCAAATGTAAAAATAATAAAGGAGTTGAAAGCACTCATTTTCTGTGGGGAGGTCGTCCTTTTAACTTCTATCTAATCTTCATTAAAATTTGCTAATGATTTTGTATACTCTGTTTTTGTTGCTTAGGAATGGTTTCTAACTGGAGCAAGATTCCTGCACCGCTTTTCAATAAAGTTGTCATTGTGCTGATAGATGCTTTGAGAGATGACTTTGTGTTTGGATCCAAAGGGAAACAGTTCATGCCATATACTACGCAAGTTGTTGAAAAAGGGACTTCCTACAGCTTCGTTGCTGAAGCAAAGCCACCTACTGTGACTATGCCTCGAATTAAGGTAAATGTTTTTTTTTTTCCATTTCATTTGAGAAAGTTTTGAAGTGTTTGTTTCGTATGCTTGGAGTTGGCATAAAAGGACAGGTTTGTTGTGTTAGTGTAATCTGTGGCTGAATCTCTCTTTGCTGTAGTAGCACATGTGATAGAGTCCTGATTTGCCATCGCCCAGAGGTTAACGCCCTGGTGCATAATCTTTTTGTTTCTGGTCATGGGAAGGCCAGTAGCCTCTCAGTTGTCAAGTTTTCCACTGGTCTTCTATCCAAGAACATTTTTATTGGCATTTCTCTGTGTTCTTGTAACTTGGATAGAAAATCAAGTTTAGTATTAAATTGTTGTGTCATAAGGATGTTTTTGAAGATCTTAAAAAGGAATCTGCCAAGTTGCATGTAACTAAAAGATGAATTGTGGCGGTGTCATCAAAATACTTGATCATCCAGGCTTGTCAGTGACGGATCTGAGTGGCATCTCTGTGTTGAAGAAGCTGGGGAAGTGATCTTTGGTAGGTCTACTAGAAGGTCAGTGAGAGAGTGAGGGAGAGACAGCCTGGTAACTCTTTATAGGTGGACTTAATTTCATTTCCTAGAAGTTTCTTATTTAGGGTTTTGAATGTGCTATCATTATGAATGTTGAGTCAGTTTACTTAAACCTTCTAAACTGTCTTTTTGGTGATTTAATCACTAGTAAATGAAGCAAATTTCAACTAAGTCACACAAAGTGATTTTGCTGTCCACCAGTTAAGACAATATTATTTTTACCTTTTGTAAAGCAGTTATTATCTCTCACGTCAACTAGCACTGCATTGTGGCAGGTGAGGTTATGTGTCAGGGCAGCTTCTGTTCTTTTACTTTGTTATGTTTCTTTACTGAAAGTATAATTTGCCTGCCATCTGCTTTATTGCTTTCTCCTGCTTACACTGATCTCTGAAAACTTCTTGTTTAATGTTGTTTCTTTTCTTGTTCCATGTAGGCTTTGATGACAGGTAGCATACCTGGTTTCATTGATGTTGTTGTGAACCTAAATTCTCCAGCTCTGTTGGATGACAATCTGATATGGCAGGCAAAAGCAGCTGGGAAAAGAATAATTTTTTATGGTGACGATACATGGGTTAAATTGTTCCCAAAGCACTTTGTGGAATATGACGGAACTACGTCGTTTTTTGTGTCAGACTTTACAGAGGTGAGAGGCTTTGTATGATCCCAAGGTAAATAAAGTGAATACAAACACACAGTGGCAACTTCTAAGAGTGAATGAGTAAAGCTACCCTTGTTCTGAAATACACACCTGGCAATTAAATAGAAATTGGATTTACCTGTGTGTTTGGTATGGGCACATGTGAAGCCAAGCATTTCAGTCTTTCATGCATATGCTGTGGGAACTGTTTGGATGATGGAGTAACCATCAATGTGTATCTGTATAACTTTCCTAAACATATGATTTTCTTACAAAACTTTGTATGGTAGGAAGTTAGACCGGTTGCTTTGTTTAAAAATTCCACTATCCACGTTTCCAGTTTGCTGTCATATTTATATTAGTTAGTGCCATCATTAAGAGGCCAATTAATAGGTTATCTTGGTCTCCTAGAGGCATAGTTTCGTAGTATTGCATCATTTTTGTAATTGCAGTAAGAGTAGCGCTTCATTATGTTATCAAAGAGGAAGCATAGAAAATAAATGAAACAAATTGTGAAAATTCTTACTCTGGACAGACTGGAAGAGTAAATGCTTTGGCAAGTTTAGTTCATTTTTGAACCTTTGTGATTTGTTAAACTTCAGGCTATTGACACACTGCTACTGACACGTTTAATTAACATGTATAAGGAAGTTAGAAAGGTCTAACATGGATTGGAAGACACTTCTAACCGGTTACACTAATAAGACTTGCAAAAGCTTCAAGGTGGAGTGGAAAAATGCAATATGCTGTTGGATCTGTGATTATGTGACTCTGAAGCTCTTTATGCAGTCTTTATGTATCTGAATATAGTCCATTAAACACACATCTTTTTGTAGATTTTTTTTGGTAGTTATATCCAGAGCTAGCAAAGCAATGTTACGTGTGAAATGATGTAAGGGTTTTTAATATCCAGGGAGAAAATATGCAGGTAAAAACACATTGTCAACCTAAGCAGGAAAACAGGTGAGTTAGGCTCCAAATAGCACTTTTCAAATAATTTTTCTTTCTTTCTATGTTGCTTTCACTCGCAGCAACTACAATCTTTTTGTGTTTGCACAGTAGCAAAAATTGAGTTGAAAAAGCAAGTGTGGGTTTTTTGCCCTCCTGTGATTCCAAACAATAAACAGAGGCTTTTCCCTGTACTTATGATACTTGATGTAATTGATAATTTGTGAAGTGAGAAATTAGGAGTATGAAGGATGAAAGTGACTGAAAATGTCTTGAAACACTAAGTTTCTGTGGAAGCTTGGAAACCCATTTGCTTTGTTTGTATGTAATCTGATGCGTCATAAGCAGAAACAAGTGAATGGGATGAAGAATCTCTTTCGTAAGAGAAATGCATTTGACTACCTGACATTGAACTAATCAGTCTGATTTTTTTTTTCTCTCATTAACATTGTGAGTGACTGTAATTCTCATCAACTTCTAGAGAATTTTCATGGGTAGCGCGATCTAATTTTTCTGTGTTTTTTACAAGTGGGAAGTAATTTTTACCTTTTAATTGTTTTTCTTTTCTTTGAGGTTGATGATAATGTTACCAGGCATTTGGATACAGTATTAA
The DNA here is from genome assembly GCA_013397135.1 of Pachyramphus minor. Taxonomy (NCBI): domain Eukaryota; kingdom Metazoa; phylum Chordata; class Aves; order Passeriformes; family Tyrannidae; genus Pachyramphus; species Pachyramphus minor. Next base: position 68,968 of record VYXB01006190.1, read on the forward strand.
AGAGAGAAGACTGGGATATGCTAATACTACATTACCTGGGGTTGGACCATATTGGACATATTAGTGGGCCAAACAGCCCATTAGTGGGACCAAAACTTCGTGAAATGGATAACATACTGAAGAAGATTCATATTTCTCTGCTTTCAAAGGTAATACAGCTTCCTCTTGGATCAGTGTCTGTTAGTTGCGGACTGACATTAAAATGCTTGCTGGTTGTGGATGGTAGCTCATTTATTCTTGGACTGAAGTCAGTATTCTTCAGTTCTTTTCCTTCCCCCCCCCAGGCCATTCTCCAGTTAACAGTATAGAGTAGCGTTTTTAAGGATTTACTGGTTGACTTCAGTAACATCTGTTAAGAACCTCTTCTGAGCACCTGTGGGAAATAACTCCCTCTTAGTGTGCAGCAAGAGGAATGCATACCAAAATTCTTTTATCACCCGTGAATTAGGACCATGGTTGGTGTGCTTTCTAGTAATGAAATTCAGCAGGAGGAGCAATGGGCATGCTAATGGCTTTAACGTCTACAGTTAGGAAGGCATACCTCATTCTTAGGTATTTGAAAAATTCAAATAGAAATGGTGGTTGTAAACTCCCTTTTGTCTTATGCTAAATGTAGCACATCTGAACCTGTTTTTGGGTTTGGGAATACAGGTTGTCGCTTACCTAGATTGTCGCTTACCTAGACAGTCTGGATGTTGAAGTACCAAGTCCTAATTCCAAGTGGCCCAAAGCATTTTTCTGGTTTGTTTTTGGCAACTGCAATTCAGAATAGCTACTCATAAAAATTCAGTAGTATTTTTAGACAAATGGATACTGTTGTGTGAAAAGAGAGGTCCAGTCCTATGTGTGGAAGTTCCGTGAATGTCGTAGTGGTTTTGCTACAGTTTTTTAGTATGTTTGCTTTTGTCAACTGAAAGCCTTTATCTCAGTTTTAGAATACAGGAATAATAAAGGCACTTTACTTTTTGGGTAGAACAGGTACTGGTAATAAGTAGAAATGATAAAAAATGACTTTGTTGTGAATTGACTGTTTATTTTCTACCATCTTTGATAGCTCAAAATTCTTGGACAGGCCTCACTTATGCTTCTATTTCTCTTTATTCAGAAACATACACATCGTTTAACATCAGTCAAGTCAGATTTCAACCCCCAAAACACCTGAGGCACTAGAAAGTATTAGAAATAGGATTATTTTTCATATTACATTGATATTATTTTAATATTTTCAATATTAATAATACAGCATGTATATTAAAACTCAGTGAAGGTGAAGAAATGAAATGGGCAATACTCTTCTGTTAATGCTACTGGTCCTGGACTCCTGATAGTGTGATAACCTTTACTTAATCTTTCTGTGAGTTTCTTGAGACTGTAAATTAAGGGTTTTATAAGTTTAGGAGGTTTTTTTTATTTTTTTCCCCCTAACATAATGACAAGGGTGTTAGTAAGTATGTGATTTAACTTCTAAAAATTGCTATTACTGCACTATACTTAGTTGCAGACTTCTCTTGTTATCTGCCCCAGGTGTTGTGAGCAAGTTTAAAAAAATTAAATTCACTTTGAGGCATATTCATGTTTGAAAATTATGCAGCTAGTGAAGTGATATATATGAATGATGTTAGTACAATAACTTAAATTTTTTTCCTGTGATTTGCAGGAAGAAGCTTCTTTGCCCAACTTGCTAGTTGTTTGTGGGGATCATGGGATGTCTGAAACAGGTAGTCATGGTGGTTCTTCAGAAGGAGAAGTGCACACACCTCTGCTGTTTATCAGCTCTGCTTTTGAAAAGAGAAGTGGTAAGGATCAAAGAAGCATGACTTTTTTTAAAACTGTCTTGGTTTCAGCTGTAATAGTGTTTGTAGATACCAGTGCATAGTGCACCCTAATAGTCTGAGAATACTACTAACATATATGACTGTAACAGCAACAGTAATAATTATTATATGTAGATTATAATAATTTTTATTGCAATGAATAGGAGAGAGGGGGAGGAGTAAAGCCCAAGAGAAACGAGTAGTGCACAGTGCAATTACTCACCACCTGCTGATTTGTGCATAGCCTGTCCCCAAGCAGCAGTGGACAGCTCCCAGTCAACTCCCTCCAGTTTGTGTACTGGGAATGATGCTCTGTGGTATAACCTGTTCAGTCCAGGTCAGCTGCCCACTTGTGTTCCCTTCTGGCTTCTTGTGTACCTGCCCACTGGCAGAGCACAGGAAATGGAAAAGTCCTTGGCTAAGGGTAAGCCTTACCAACAGCTAAAACTTTAGTGTGTTATCAAAATTATTCTCATACTGAATCCAAAACACAGCTCTGTACCAGATACTAGGAAGAAACTTAACTCTATCCCAGCCAAAACCAGGCCAAGAACACATTGACAACTCTAATTTATATTTTCTCTAGAATTCTTCAAAAAACGTGCTTTGGTTTCTTCCACAGCTATCTGGAAAGGCCCATTCTGTGTGACCCAGAACTCTGGTTTTAACCAGAGCTAGCATCTGTGTCATGGGGAAACCATGAGTTAAGCTTGGTAACCATTGAGAGAATTGTGTATTTTTTGGATGATAATTCTCTACAGTACTGCCCTACCTGATTGTTGAAAGCTAACAAGACCTGTTGTAAGGATCCTGTGCTACTGGTAAATGAATAGCTTTAGAATCCTATTTGAAGTGAGTTTTAAGTTTTGTCTCTCATTTTCCAGAATATTTCCTTGGACTCCATTCTTCCCTCTTAGACAGCTAGGACAGAGAAATGAATGACAGTTTCTCACACTGACAGTTAACAGGCAGGAGGAAGAATTACTCTTGTGAAGGGGTGAGAGGTGACAGCAGTGAAAACATGACTATTGATTGCTAAGCCTTAAGGAAAGAATATGGAGCATGAATGTGTTTACTGTATCGGCCAAGTAGTTAATTTTATATCATTAATGTGAGTTGGTATGTTTCTGAAACTGATTTTCTACTTGTAGGTAATAATGAAAGATAAAAGTAAGATGGCTTAAGGTAAGAGGCAAGAAGGAAATGGAGTGGTAGAGAATCTTTAGTCTAATTTCTATGGCAGTGCTTAAAGAAACTCCTTGACTGAGTGAAATGGTGAAATGAGAAGTGAATATCTTCTTCAAAATGCTTTCTTCTGCCTTTCATTCTGCCTCTTGCTCACTTCCATCTGCTTTCTTTGCTTTTAAAGCCTGTTTGCATAACCTTCATTTGTTTATCTTGCTGGCAGTTCCTGCAGCACTGGGGAAGTACGTTTTTCTGTCTGTCACTTATAAAGCTGTTATTCCACTGCAGTAGAAAGTATTGCTTGAGGACTCATTGAACTCTTCTTGGGTCTAAAAACAAAACAAAGTCAAGAATGGACCAGAGCTCTTGGATAAGCTTTTGCTTTATGAATTTCACTAGTATGTGTTGACTGCTAGGCCACAAGAGTGTAGATTCTGTAAATGCAATCTCCTGTTTGTTGGGATTCCTTTCTTTGGGTTTAAACTAAACATGCTGTTTTTACAATACAGAGAAATATATCTGCTCACCTGTCTTTTGGGATAGGGTTTGTGATTTCTAATGATGCCTTTGTAAATATCCAGCAGTTTATTTCTCATTGGTACAGTAACTGGGATTCTAGTGACTGCTCCTTGTGATCCTACTGTAAACAAAATGTACTGTGGTTAATTTGGAAGACCTCAAAATAGTAATCCTGTGGGCTTTTTGCATTTAGTATGCTGTCAGAATATTACTCTTCTACAGAGATGTGTCACCCATGATTGGATAAATGCAGTTGGTAGTTTGGCTTTTTTTAACCAGTTAAGTACTTGCCTTTAAAGATAAAATCTGAAAACTGCTGACATACAGGCAAAGAGGCTTTACGGATTATAGATGGCATTCCATACGAATATGGGATTAATCGGAGCTAGATAGATGAGAAATGAGAGAAGTTCTAATGCTCTTAAAGGGAGCCTTGAGAGTAATAAAGACTATATAGAATTCTTTCTGTACTGAATTAAGTTAAAACACTCAGTGCCTGGAGTTTCAAAGAGGATGAAATAAAAGCGTAATAGAAAAACATGCAACTACATGCAAAGGAACAACGGGCACAGCAATCTTAAACAAAAGGTTGCTTATCTTAGTGAAGTCATTCACATGTACAGATGTCTGTGGGACTGAAGGCTAACCCTGATAACTGCAGTAAGTTAATGGGATCATGCGCAGAACCCTTTAAAAATCATTGAGTTTGCCTGCATGTAGCTACAGATTTTGAGCCTCAGCATTCTTTACCTGATCTCTAATTCTGTTTGCCTAGCAACCTGATATTAATTGAATCTTGAGCTGTTGTCATTATACTGAGAAGCTTCTAGAATGCTGTCAACATTATTTTAGATTCTCGTTCTTTGTTCATGCATTAAATTAGTCTGCTGTAGTGCTTCCTGCTATTTCTAATGTAAAAGTTATGAAACCCTCTTAGGATGTAGGCTGCAACTTGATGTTAAGGTGATCTCCTGGACCATCTGTTTTCTTACTTGCATAACATTCGTGTTGTGTTTACAGTAGTTGTTAGCATTGAAGAGTGGTACTGGCTGAGAATTTAATAAATTTTGGATTTACAGCAGCAGAGGACAGCAGCTGAAAAAGATCAGTCAGCTCTCTGTAGACCACTTGAAATAGCTGAGCTAACAGCAATGAAAGAATTTTGAAACTAATAAGGTGCCAGCTGTCTCTGGAGAAAGAGAGTGGGCCTTTTATTGAAATACTTGTCTCGTTTTTTTCCCCCCCCCTGTTCTTTTTATTTTTTTGTTGATTCTAGGTCCTCTAACCCAACCTGAGCGTGTGCAACAAACAGATTTAGCCAGCACACTGGCAGTAGGTCTTGGTCTACCAATTTCCAGAAATAGTGTTGGGAACCTTATATTGCCAGTTGTTGGAGGCAAGACAATGAGAGAACAACTACGTTTTGTGCACTTGAATGGGTTCCAGCTTAGCAGGTTGCTGGAAGAGAATACACCTGCATTTGAAAAAGGTAAATTAGCTATAAAAAAATGTCACGTAGGTACTAAAAGAATATTGTTAATTAAACAGTTTGGACTTCCAGATTCAAGAATGTAGCATGGTACTGCAAAATAGCAATTGATTTGAGAGCAGTATTCAAAGAAATGATACTGAGTTCAGCCTTTACTGTAACTTACTTTGATACCCTGCCTCTGAATACAGTTTTTTTAATGACCAGTAATACTCCTAGTAGGCAAAAGAGCAGAAATAATGATGAAGGAGTAAGATTAAAGGATAACTGCCAGTGTGGTTAAATCTCAGTGGTTTCATAACTGCTCTTTGTGAGGTGTCCTACATAGGGCACTTACTCTGAGCTATTTGGAGAATTAGCACAACTGAGTGAATTTTCTAGTTTAAATAAAAAGATGCTTCAAGTAAAACTTGGAAATAATTTAGGGTAAGTTATCTTTTTATTTCGTTCTGAGGTACGAGTTTATTTGGAGTGAGAACCTAGAAAACGGCAGAGTTTCTTATTAAAAATACATGCATGTGTGTGTGTTTGGAGGAAAGAATAAAAAACAAGTGGAAAAAATAACCCCAGAGTAGCAAAATGTAGTATTTCGTTAGAAGCACAATACAAACTGCAGTATAAATAAGGAAGTTAATATGATAATTATGTGAAAAAAATTGAGTCAGAGGATGAAGGAGAATATTTTACTATAGACCTTAGAAGATGTTTTATTAAAGTGGCTGTGAAGCTTGTCACTTGATTTGTAATCTGTTGAATCATTAAAATAACCAGATGAGAATGCAGAGCTGTGTTGCAGCTATGAATAATTAAAGTGGATAGCAATGTAAATTTTAGCAAGATGATCATTGTAGGTCAAGAATCAATTATCTTTCAACATCACAGCTTCTAATTGTCATTAAACCATGTCCAGGAACTCAACCAAAATTGCGACTTGTGGTAGCAACATGTCAATAGCAGGACCCATGCTCCAGCTATTTTGATTTTTTTTTTTTTTTTTTGCACAGATTTTCTCTCTTAACTCATTCATCAGCTGAGGAACTTGCCCTGTTGGGGGGGTTCAGGATATGGCTGTGTTGCTGAACTCTGATGATATTTCTTCATGCACTGGTGAAACAGACTGAAGTTTCTACCAGCTTCTGGTTTATATCTTCACAAGTAGTCTTGTTTTCCTTAGAGTGTCCTAGATATGCAAGGCTGTAACTTAATGATGTGTAACGTGCCTGGTAAGATCATGAAACAGATCCTCCTGGAAGACATGTCAGAACACATGAAAGACAAGAAGGTTGTTAGAGACAGCTGACACTGCTTTGCTAAGGGCAGATTGGGCCTGACTAAGTTAGTGTTGCGTGATGAGGCAGATGCATCAGTGGACTAGAGAAAAGTTATGTTTGTTATCTACCTAGACTTCTGTAAGGCCTTTGGTAAGGCTTCCCTCACCATTCCTGCTGCTGTTTAGTTAGAGTGATGCGGGTATGACAGGTGGACTCTTAAATGAATAGGAAATTGGATGCATAGCCATGTCTGTAAAGTCATTGGCTCAATGTCCAAGTGGAAACCAGTAATGAATGGTGATTTAGTGAAAGCTGTCTGTTTTCACAGTGCTGGGGGTGAACTAGATGATCTTTAAAGGCACCTTCTCTTCCAACCTGAACCATTCTATTATTGTAAGTTTGAAAGGTGAAGAGGGAGAGTTGCCCTTTATATGAGAGAGTGATGACAGGCATGGAGCTCTGGGAGTGGATGTTGAAATAGTTGAGGACTTCTGGGTCAGGATTAATGCACAAACCAACATGGGCAATATTGTGTCTAATACAGACATTGAGATTGGGAAGAATTAGTAGGTTTTCAGACAGCTAGAGGAAGCCTCATATTCATCATCCATGGTGCTCGTATGGTGCTTCCGCCATCCTGTTGCAGTTCAGGCTAGGTAACCGGACAGTGTGGCTCAGCTGCTGGGCTCATGTGATTGTGATCAGCAGCACCAAGTCTGCACAGGCCAGTACTATTTAACATCTTCATAAATGACCTGGGAGATGGGACAGAGTGTACCCTCAGCAAGGGGATGACACGGTACAAAACTGGGAGAAGTGTTTGATGCAGTAGGTGGGTCTGCTGCCTCTCAGAGGTACCTTGACATGCCGGAGAAATGGGCTGACAGGAACCTTTTAAGGTTCAGCAAAGGGAAATGCCAAATCCTCCACTTGGAAAGAAATAATCCCTTGCGTCAGTACAGATTGGGTATTGACCGACTGGAAAACAGCGTGGTGGTGAACCAGCAAGGGGTCCTTGGGGTCACCAAGTTGAACACTAGCCAGCACTGTGCTTTTGTGGAAGTAAGACTGATAGCATGCAAGGCTGCATTAGGACAACAGTCATCAGCAGGTCAATCCTTCCTTGTATCAGCTGTGGGGATTCCCCATCTGGGGTCCTGTGTCTGGTTCTGGGCTCCCCAGAACAAGAAATACTGAGAGCAGTGAATGGCCATGAAAGGTAATGAAGGGATTGAAATGTTTGGCATGGAGAGGTTGAAGGTGATAGGACTGTTCAGCTTAGATAGGTGAAGACTCAACAGGGATCTTATCAATGTAAGTAATATGTGATGGGAGGGAGTAAAGAATGTTGAAACAGGGTCTAATTGTTGGTCCCCACAAAAATAATTTGCTTGGATTAAAGGAACATTTTTTATGTAAGATTTGTCAAGCACTGGAATGAGTTACCCAGAGGGGTTGTGGGAGCTTCATACCTGAAAACATTCAAGACCTGACTGACACAGATCTGAGCAATCTGCTTCAGTTCATCCTGCTCAGAGCCTTTGGTTTTTATTTGTAGAACATCTGGACACTCATCAGAATTGAGCCATATAATTTCTGAATTCCACAGACAAGGTCTACTGCGAGGTTTTTTAAGGGAAAGAAATCCCAGAGGATAAGTTAGTTAGATATCTCACTCGCATTTGCTGCTGCAGGTTCAAGCTTTCCAATGCAGATTCTCAGCTAGTAACAACTGGTGGATCATAACATTTCAGTTGAATGCTCAGAGAAATATCTGTGATTGGAGTTTAAAGTGAAAGATACTTGCAGGGTAGCCTAAGCCTTGGTACTTTTAAAAAATCATTATTATTTTCAACTCCTGAGGTCAAAAACAGTAGGCTCTTCTGAAAGGGAAAACTCGGAATTCCTGTAGAGAGTATTTTAATTTACAGCACAGAGATTATGATACCAGCTATTAGGACCGTGAAGATGATGACTAAATCAGTCATAGTAAGAAAAGTTTCATCCATTGTAAGCTATAGCACAATATCTCTACAACTCCTGATATCTGCACAACTCCCTGACAGGAGGATGTAGCCAGGTCTCTTCTCCCAGGCAACCAGCAGTAAGACAAGAGGGCACAGTCTCAAGCTCTGCCAGGGGAGGTTTAGATTAGATATTAGGAAGAAATGCTTTACAGAGAGTGTAATCAGGCACTGGAATGGGCTGCCCAGGGAGGTGGTGGATACCTCTGTTGCTGGAGGTATTCAAGAAGAGACTGGATGTGGCACTTAGTGCCATAGTCTAGTAACTGCAGTGGTAGTGGATCAAGGATTGGACTTGATGATCTCAGAGGTCCTTTCCAACCCGGCTGATTCTATGATTCTATGAATATACGCATTCATTTTTGGTGCAATATGAGTTTCCTTTTCAATGCAGTAAGATGAACTCAGATGTCAATTGAGTTGAATCACAGTCAGATGGGAAGGCAGAATGACCTTTATAAGCTGTTGCATGAAGAAGCCATGGAATTCCCTGGGTTCAATTGGTCCAATGTTAAGAGTAAACTGGAACAGTACACAAAAATATCTTCATCTTCAAGTGTGTTTTGAATATATCTGTTAATAAAAAGCAGATTGAAGGCAGGTAAGTAACTGGTTTTTTCCACTAGTGTTTGTTATACAAACATGCTTTCTCTAGCCAAGAGGTAATACAGCATTTCACGGGACTCAGATTTTGATTTATTGAGATACTAAGGAATGTTCATGGATAAAGCTATCTTCAAGCAAATTAAATTTTACAAGAAAAACTTGAAGCTTCACTACTGGCTTTATTATTTTAAAAATAACTTTTTTGAAATATACTAATAAATGCTAATGTCAGGCCTTAGGTTTTCTTTTGATAGAGATGGAGACTTGAGAGTTAGGAAGAAGTCTGAAAGAAGAGAGTAAAAACAGCTGGCAAAAATGAGGAAGCTGAAAGGAGAAGTATCTAAAAACACACTTTGGGTTTTTGAGCAAGTTCATGCCTCAGTGTAAGGTAGGCAACTGTAGGTATCCAGCAGTGCTTCCCTCGTGTTCTGAACTTATCAGCATGCACTTGAGGGATAAACTAGGACTGTTTCTTTGAAAGGCACTTTGCTGTGGACTGAAGAGTCATGCCTGAAAACAAGTTGGATGCTCTTATTGAAATGAGTGCCCACTTTTCAGTTTGGGACTGATTCAGAACTTTTGTTAGATGCAAGTGTTGATTGAAATAATTTGACTTTTACTGGGACACTTATATATTGAAACTGCAGGAGTCACCTTTACATTATTCAGTCTCTTTTTAGAGCTATTTTTAAGTGATTGCTGCCTGTGACTGTAACTAAGTGGAATTGTTGTCAAACAGATGCTTGTGAAGCATAGCCATCTGCTTGTGATCAGATGGTAGTGAGGCTGAAGCACAAATTGCCAATGTAATACTATGCAAGTAAACCATTGCTATTGCTTTGGGAAATATGTAACTGGGCAAGCTCGTTTTGGATTTTACCTCAAGTTTAACTTGTCTTACAAGTAGCCCATGCAGGAGTGACTTGCCAGTATTACCTGCCAGTTACCAACAACTTTGTGCCTGTGACCCTTCTCACTTTACACTTGCTGCTTACAAATGTGCCATTGAACAGCTATCATAGGAATTCTCAGGCGAAGTTTGGTAACTGTGGTCCTTTATTCCCGTCTGCAAGATCTTTAAATCATTCTGTGGGTTTGACTAAACAGTCATCTTACATAACATGAGGAGAATGAGTTTGGTGGACAGTAACATGGAAAGAGGTAAATGAGAATGAAATAAAAATGCTAAAAGAAATGAAGAGGGAGACTGAACAAGAAGCATGAAAAGTGAGCAGAACAGGAGCAGAAGATGTGGAGGGAATTTATTTATCTATCAAAATACAGCTTGAATTCATTTTGGTGAAATAGTGTCATGTCAAATCTCAGTTTGATTAAAGCTCATTTTAGATGATCCGTTATGGATGACCACAGAAGTATGAATATTTAACTCTTATTTCAAACATACTGTTAGAGAAACTTTAGAGGGAATTAATTTTTTGAAGAACTACAGGAAGGAAATAAAATCATCCCTGTGTACTGGCAGCTCTCCTGATATGCAAATGTTTGCTGCTGGCTGAATTGGACTTTATAGCAGGTACCTGAAAGCCTCCTGTATCGCAGGATCAGCATGCTTTGGAGCCTGCTAGAAGTCTTGGGAGAACAGACTGGACACTGTGAGTTTAACATTGGTTTCTAAAATTCTCACTTTGAATTCAGTAGATCACAAAGCATCTTGTACGATAAGAGACTTACAAGTGGTAGGCACAATTCTTTCATAACTGTACAAGAATTGTGAATAGATGTATTTCATTCATCTTCATTCACTTGACATAAAATTAAAAATATTTCTGGATTTAATAACATACTTTTGCTGAAAAGGCTTAGCAAAAAATATAGTGGGTTTTTTCCACGTCTGATATACTGTTCGTCTACCAGGAGTAAAAATGAGCTGTAACTTAAGACTTTGTGACACCAAAGTTATTTCAGTTATTGCTTTAACCTTTACTGTCTGAAACGGTACAGCAAATGTATTACCTTACCTTTAGCTGAGAAGGAAGAATTGCAAGTTATATAAAAATTTCCAAATTGACCCTTTTACACTTAGGTTATCATTAACTTTCAATTGAAATTGCAGGGAAATAGCAAGGACTATGAGTCTGAAGTGAAACTAAACATTTATTTTTTGCAAGAAATACAGATAAATGTGAATATTTATGCACAGCATAATGTTCAGTGAGATGCAAGTTTCTGAAAGTTATGCTCTTGCTTTTCATGTGTTGTCAACTGATTTTATATTGTGAATACATACTACACTCAGTGATCAATATTTTAAAAAGAGAATCACAGATTGGTTAAGGTAGGAATGGAACACTACAGTCAGTAGTGTTCCTGCTCAAGCAGGATTGGACTTCATAGCAGCACTACTCAGGAATCTGTCCAGACAACTTTTGTGTATTTCCAGAGAAGGGCTCTGCAACTTCTCTGGGCAACCTGTTCCAGTGCTCAGTTGCCTGCACAGTAAAGAAGTACTTCTTCATGTTCAGGTACAACTTCCTGTGTTCCACTTTCTGTTGTTGCCTTCTGTCCTATTGCTTGGCACCACTGAGGAGCATCAGGCTTCATCCTCTTCACACCCTCCCTTCAGATATTTGTATGCACTGATAAGGTCTCCTCTCAGTTGTTGCTTCTTGAGGCTGAACAGGCCCAGCTCCCTCAACCTTTCCTCACATAAGAAATGCTCCAGTCCCTTAGTCATCTTTATAGCTTTATGGTGGACTTGCTTCAGGAGCTCCTTTTCTATTATGTGCTGAGGAGCCCAGAACTGGACACAGCACTCTGGATGTGCCTCAGCAGGGCTGAGCAGAGGGGCAGAATCACCTCCCTTGACCTGCTGGCAGTGCTCTTCCTCAGGAAGAGCCCTCAGGACCCCAAGGTCCTTCTCTGCAGAGCTGCTCTCCAGGAGGTTGGCTTGGCCCCCAGCCTGTGCTGATATCTGGGGTAATTCCTCCCCAGGTGCAAGTCCCTGCACTTGCCTTTGTTGATTTTCAGAAGGTTGTTCTCTTGTCTATCTCATCAACCTGTTGAGGTCCTTCTGAAGTGCTGCACAGCCCTCTTTCCACAGCTGCTCTTTCCAGCTTTCTTGTCAGCAACCTTGCTGAGGAGGCATCTGCTCCTTCACTGAAGTCATTGGTGAATAAGTCAAATTACCCAAACAAATCAAACCAGACCCAGTATCAACCCTTGGGTGACACCACTAGTGACAGGCCTCCAACTAGACTTTGCACTGCTGATTACAATCCTCTGAGCTCTGCCATCCCTTCAGTTCTCAGTCCACCTCACCATCCACTCTTCCAGCCTGCACTACCAACTAATGCAGTGTGTGTCTCCTTTGGTGTTTATTCCAGAGATCAGCTATGTGATCATTTCCCGCTCAGCTTGTAAAATATGCCCAGGATAGTGAGTGATTCCAATGGAAAACATTGATTTTTTTTAAATTTTTTTTTTAACAGAATCTGAAGCATTTGAATTGTTTGTCCTGGAACCTTTTTGTAAAAGTGAATGGATATTTAAATAAGTTTGTCAATTGTTAGAGGTCTTTTTTTTATTAGGTTAGGGATTAATTGCTTTTATTCTGAGTAACTGGCTCATCATGGTATTGCTACAGGCAGATAGTTTAACTTTGTAGGTCTAAAAAAAGCTTCAACCCCCATAGCAATTATATATTTTTATATACTATGCAAGCAAATATAAAAATATTATCACAACTCTAATTAATCCTCCTTTGTTCATGGATCCTTTTGCTTCTTTTCTTTTCTCCCACCCCCCAGATCCTGGATATGAACATTTTAAGATAGCAGAAAAATCCCATGGTAATTGGATAAAACTGTATTTAGAGGGGAATAATTCAGAAATACTCTTAAATCTTGGCAAAAAGGTCCTGAAGCAATACTTGGAGGCCCTCAAGACTCTGAGTTCTTCACTAAGCAAACAAGTGGCACAATATGACATGTATTCGATGATGGTGGGGACTGTGATCATTATGGAGGTACGAAAATAGATCTTTCAGTGAAAAGGTTAAATATACAAAAGTAAAAGTATCTTGGTTTTGACTATTTAATGTACACACTTACTGGTCTTAAAAATTTCCGAGTATGATTTCTTAGAGTTGGCTGATATTCTGCTTGGATGAGGTTAATACTCTTTTTAATAATCTGGCCTTTGTAATGATTCAAGAGTGCTTTTGATAAGAATAACTCATGTTTCAGTGTAGCTAGTTACAGTAAATATGCAGATGTGCTACAACTTCAATTGGATTAATTAGCCTTCTATTTTTGAGTAGCTTTACTGCATTTTTTTAAAAAAAAAAAGTCTGGCAAGTAAATTCCTACTCATTTCTCTTTATCTATGAGGGTAGCTCCTCAAAACAGGCAATACCTTATATGGACAATTTTCACAATTTCAGGAGTTGTTCTTTATACTGATGGGTTTAGAGTCCTGAAATAAATACTTGCTGTGAAGTGCTGGGTTGTCACGTCATATCTCCTGTAGGAATAAAGATAAGATATGCCATGTCTGGAATTTCAAGTGGATTTCTTCCACTGATCTTTTGGGCAAAACTCAAATGCTGGAAATAGCCTCAAAGGCCTGGAAATAATGTAATGCTTTGAGAACCATGCTGAAGGAATAGCATGCCTGGATGCTGAACTTCTATGTGCCAAAATTTGCACTGACCTTTTAGATTACAAGATTGTCAACTTTTGTAAGAAAAAGCATTTTTCCCTAGGATGGAGGTACCTACTACAGGCTTAACTTAGTCCTTGAATGTGTTGCTATACAAGACTGTTACTGTTCAGTGCCTGGAATAGATACCAATATGTGAGCAGCTCATTAATATTTGAGTCTCCTCTGTCCTGGCAGGGCTCTGTGCCTTGTCTCCTGTTCAGTGCTCCCTGCATACAGAGTACTTCTGAAATGGCTTTGTGATTAGACTGGTTGGTGGGGTTTGTCCCGCTGCTGATCACCTCACAGAGATGAGTTCCACTGTGCTCTTGGGTAGATGAGATGATAGGTGCTGTTCCTGCTCTACAGGTCGAGGATCTGGAGATTGACAAAGTTCAGTGCAAAGCTGAAGCGCTTATATTTCTTTATTCCTTTTTTTTGGAAACCTGTTCATTCAAGCTGTGGACAGCTGAAGCACTGGATTATTTTTTACTTTCTGAAATGCTAGTAGATGCTCACTGTTTCTAGAAAACAAATCTTATGTATTATACTCAATGGACCTTTATCAAGGACATATGCAGCTTACTAACCATGGAAATTTTCAAATTTTCATTGAGCAGTGCATGCTCAGCGTCACTGCAAGACTTGGTGCAAAGAAGCTGGAGTTTTTTATTTTCTTCAGTGTAATAGTCAAGAAACTGCCTTGCTTTCCAAAATCTTTTTGTCTTGATGTGTATTTTCCACCTTAGCTGAATAAATAACAGTGGTGAAACTCATGTCAGTTCAAACTACACCATGCTAGAAATAGTGTTTATCGGATGAGGAGGATACCTCTGGCACAGGGACTGATAATACAGCACCTGCTCAAAAGACCTAAATTGAGTTTTGTAGGTAACTAGTGCTTTCCTACTGTGAGTGCTGTCTTTCTTTTAATTTTAAGTGCTGTGTTGAAATGTAATACCTAAGCCGGTCCGATACTCTGAAACTGTATATTTTCATAACCAAATGAAATATGGAGTAGAATATGATGAAGAAGCAGATGAGTGCAATGATATTTTTTACTTTATTTTATCTCACTGTAACGTGGGAAAAATTTAGGCAGAGGTCTTCACAAGTGACAGTGAAAGATTACAGGTTGGTAGTGGTCTATTTTTATCTTGATTTGTTTTAATCTTGCCCTAGCAGAGGCTGATTGAGGTCAGTGTAGTCTTAGCTCCATCTGTTCAGCTTGCAAAGCATTTTAGCATGTGGCTGAAGTTTCCTATTTTTTGTAAAGGTTTGTACATGTGTAGCAGAAATTTTCATTGTATTATTCGTCTCCACTGTTGCAGTTAGCTGAGAGAAAACTTGGAATTCTGCCTGATCTGTGTGCAGGTTAGAGCAAAGTTAAAGTAAAACCAATAAATCAAACTAAGATGAGGAGAGGTACAAAAAATAAATACTGAGAGAATTCATAAGCTTGAAATTCAGCATACACTTGTGTGATAGTATGAGAACTTCCCCGGTTTGAGAAGCTGTTTAACTCAGCAGGATCTCGTATATGTGTCTCAGACAGGAGGTAAATTGCTTTTGATAGAGTTTATGTAACTTCAGGCATTTACAGGTGACAAATAATGGGTCAAATTTGTTTATTTAGGAACTACTTGGATGTTGAGAATTAAAGCTCTTACTTTTGGAGGGAATAAAGATCATACATGTTATCAGTTATCACAAGTGAGGAGGCAAATGGTAATTTATTAAACTTGGGAACTTGTGTGTCCAAGTCCTTAATAAATGAAAACACTATCTTGGATTCTCTCATTCATATGGTAATATCTTACTGCGGAAAAAAACCCCTACATAGTTCTTCACTGGTTTTTTTTTGATGAAGTACTATGTGTACTAGCAGAGTGACATGGATGACAACAGCATGATTTTTTTGTGTGAATTAGTATTAATTCTCTATATTTTTTCCTAGGTTCTACTGCTGCTTTTGCTCAGTGTTCCAAAAGCCCTGAGCAAGCGGGCAGAGTTTGAAGTGCCCCTCTCCCCTCCACTATTCTCTCTGCTGTTTTATTTGATGTGTCTGATGCTGTGTGCAGTTCATGTCATTGTATGCACATCAGCAGAAAGTTTGTGCTATTTCTGCAGTATGTCCTGGCTAACAGCAGTTGGAGTGATGATGCTGATTTCTGCACTCATGTGTGGCATTTTATCTGCTCTTGCAAAGATCTTTGAGAATTCCCGGCTTCCACTGAAGGTGAGAGCATGCATTAATTATGGTTCAAAATATTTTGCTTTGCGTGGTGTGCCTTCAGTTAAAATTTTGTGAAGTTTTCTCTCTGTGTGCCTAAAGAAATTTTTATTTTCTAATGTAATTTGAATAATTTAAAGTTGTAATTGAAATGTGGTGTTTTCACTGTGGCATGATACTGATTGCTGTAACGAAGATCACAGAAGTGCTTATTTATACATTACTTGAAGAAATGTTCTAAATATTGTAAAATATTTTGCAATTGACTTCATAAGATTGGAAACAGTTGTGCTATGTACAAATTCTGTGTTGTTATACAGTGATGTTTCACAATTGCAATTAAAGCAAGATGTATGATACTTTGCAACAACATGCCCCAGTGATGATCTGTCCTTTCCCAAATACAACAGACATTAATGCTCCGAGAAGAAAATACTTTGCCAGTACCCCATTTTCTTTGGTGCAATTCACTTCAGTATATTGAAAGTGATGAAAAAAGGAGGTGTGGATAGAACATGTTGTATCATTCTTAATGTTTATATTCAATGTTCACATGAGGCTTAGATGTGTCTGATCATTTAGGTAGACTGAAATAGAGTAATAAGTCAGATACAAATGTCTACTTTATGAAATCAGAGAAAGAAGTTTCAGATATAGCTGCTAACAGAAGAGTCTTTGTAAGTGTAAATCACAGTTTGGTTTTGGTACTGAAAGTTTAGTGTCAGAGTAATAGTAGTAATGTTTTGCTGCCAAAGCTAGTGATACTTGTGTGGGTCTTTATTTTTAGAGTCAAATAAAAGGTGAGGGTAAAATTCATCAACATGAATGGAGAAATCTTCTTAATGATGTGTCTAGTTTTACAGTGTGTTAACACAGTTGGTATGTAGCAGCATGCTGTTTTTTAAATGGACTCAGTTCACTTTTGCCATTTCTGATTTGTTCTGCTTTGGGTTCTTATTAGCTTTCTGTATTTTATTGTAAATGAGGTAGACATTAGTCTTAGAAAAAGAAAAATAATATGGCCTTGGAATAATTCATGCTTCAGTGTATTCTGTAGAAACCTCACATTTAGTTGCTCTTTTCCATCTTGTTACCAGTTTTTCTAATTTTAGTAGACAGTAGGAATCTAAATATGATGACTTCCTAGACTTGCATAAAATTTACTGGCGTTCCACTTCAGTGGCATTGAGACCAATGACAACAGGTGATAAGTTTATTCCCCAGGTGGATAGTCTCAAAGAATCACAGAGTCATAAAATGGTCTGGGTTGGAAGGGACCTGAAAGATCATCCAGTTCCAAACCATTCCTCTGGTCAGGGATATCTTTCACCGGACCAGCTTGCTCAGAGGCCCTCCAGCCTGGAACTGGACACTTCCAGGGCATCCACAGCTTCTCTGGGCAATGTGTTCCACTGCCTCACCACCCTCACTTGAAGCAGATCAACTGCTTCAAGTTGATAATACACAAATGGGAGGGTTTGGTCAATGTTTTCCAGGTTTGTGTGTGTGTTTGTTTCTTCAAGGCTGGGAGAGATAGAAGTAAAAATACTCGGTTCTCTCTCCCAGGTCAGTCTGTGATCATATTCCTACTTGAAATATATCTGAAAATGTTGGAAGCTTAAGTATGTCTTATGAAGTGTAGGTAATAGTAATTCTGATTGGGGCAGATGTGACTTTGTATTCAGACCTGTAGAAATACATTTTTGTCCTCCCATCTTCAGTCCCATTCCATAGGTGACTGGATTGCTGGATGTGTGTCTCATCTCATCAAAGTCAGGTAGCCTTCACTCCAGTCATGGATAAAAGCAGTGACCTGGTTTTGATTAACATTTTTACCAGTCTCAGGGCTATTGTAGAATGATATCGTGGGCTTTTTCAGGGTCACTGCTTATACAAATAGAGAGCCTGAAGATGGCGAAAGGAGCAGTGTATAGTCTGGTGCTGCTTGCAGTGTTGATGTGTCCCAAACTTTCACCTCCATCTTTCACCCCCCTTTTCAAAAGAATGTCTAGACTTTGAGGGAGAAACTGTCTTTGTATGCTGTGTGTTGATCCTGAAGGGCCTTCTGTGTGAGTTAGGAGTACCACTTATCTAAATTCAAGTGTATGACCTGCACATCTCCACAGTGCGAGTCTGTGGATGGGGCCCACTTCTGAAAGGGCTCTGAAGCCCTGATCTTCTGATGGCAGGAGTAGAATCCTGAATCACGGTCTTGCTGGTTAAAAAAAGCTAAAAAGCCTTTTCCAAGCTCAAGCTGTATGATAAAATGTAGGTATTTTAGAAGTAATTAAGATAAGCTCTCCTGTTAATGGCTTCAGAGCTTTTTTCCTTCAAATTGTTTCCGTTCACATCTAAAGATTTCTCTGAAGTGCTTCTCATTTGTAATGCTTTTTTTTCCCACTGTGGCTGAATATAGAAACTGATTACCAAGTTCATGAATTTTCTGAAGACCAGTGCAGGCAGTGTTAACATCTGCTTCCTGGCTGTTATTTATAGATTCTGATTGCTATGTTTCTAGCAGCACCAGTCCCTTCTTTTAATGATACTTAAGGCTTTAAATAGTTCTGCAGCTCTTTATGAGTTCCAGAAAATCATAAAAAATTTTAACTTTTTGTTCATAGCCTTACTGTAATTGCTTGGTAGTTGACATAAGTATGGCATTTACTACAACTAGTTGTGGGTGTTTTCTCCCTGTTTCTGATAGAAACAAAAACTAAGTTTTTTTGAAATTAGAACACAAATGGTAAAGCTTGTCAAATACAGTTTTTGAGAATTTTCATTATGCATAATTATAGTGTTTTTTATACTGCATAAAGAAATTGTTCCTCTTGCAGTTTATTTTGAAGTACACTGTTCATCTTACAATATTTTGGGGTTTTCTCCCCGTGTGATATTCTTAGTTAATTGTACAGTGATACATTTTTATCATTTTTGGAGTTACACCAAACATTTTTTTAGCATTTTTTGACTTGGGGGATTAAAAAGGTGATTGGGTGGTGTCTTTACCAGATAGCTTTCAAAAATGATCCCAAACTACTGTGAAAATGTAGGAGCAAGTGTCATCTCTACTACTTTGCCCTGGGAAAGTTACCATCCTAGGGAATCAAGACTGGGTTCAGGGAGCTCAGGTATCAGAAGGGAACAAAATGGTAAGTGTTTAAATTGTCAGTGATGGTGAGCATGAAAAACAAAATGTTTCTTATCTGAAAAGTGATTGAAAAATTCCACAGGCATTGACTTTCGATGGTTAACAACACAGAAGCCAAATAACTGGAATTGGACACAGAAGATAGACTACAGGAAGTTTTATTTCAGAGTGAAGACGTTTCAAAATTTTGTGGTCAGAGGTTCACATACTTTATCATTTATATCTTGGGGTTTCTGCAAGGTAGCAAGATATGTTCAAAAATACAGCAAGAGGTCAGTTTCTGTATTAATTACTAATGCTGGTACATCAATTGTTAAAGCTGCCTTGGCTTGGGAGATGATATACTTAGATTTGAAGCCTGGGACTCATAAATTTCTGAACAAAAGATTCTGTATTAAGTTTGTGTGCCAAGATACCAGAATTTTACAGGTCTTCCAGTATCTGGAGTGTCTGCTGAATTGAGGGTTGGACATGTTCAGCAGCTAGAAAGACAAAACTGTGAATAGCAGAGTAAGACCTACATTTCTATGCCACATCTAAGAACTAAGTACAATCTAAGTAATCTAAGATCAGACTGTATATGACACTGGATTCATGACATTCCTAATAAAGCACAGTTCATATGTAAGGGATTGCCAATAAATTTAGAAAACCTCGATGGAGATATTTTCAGAATTTCTTAGATTGTTGAGGCTCAGGAGATTATTGTTTGCAATTTAATTTTTGATTCTGCGTAGTGATTTAACTCTGATCTGAAATGTGGTTTATCAATAAATGTCATTGGATTTTAATCCTTTGTTGTGAATGTAGGAGTAATTTTTTTGTCTTTTCGCTGGAGTTGTGGGAGACAAGCAGGCAAGAAATACAGATTTTGACCCTGGGATATTTCACACTAATGCCATCGTTTTCATGAGAGTTTTGTATTTTCCTCATTGAGAAAACATCACTTCTTCAGTTTTCATATCAGTTGCTGACAGAAACCAGATACAAGAGACCAACCGTTCCATAGATTTTCTGTTATGTCTTATAAAGAAGATGGATTATATCAAAGACTAGTTCATTTTCATTTATTGAGAATCTCAGATTCCTTTGTCTCTTCAAGCAGATAATACTTATAGGCTCATTATTTAGTTAGCCAAGATCTTTAAGGTCAGCATGATGGAATTATTGGAATTTAAACTTTCTGTAGTTCAGTCATGTACTGTTCTTGCCTCAGCTTTGTGAATTTCATGCTCTTTGGTCTTTGCACAGACTACCTTGTCCTTTTATTCCAAATACCAGCTTATGGTATTTGCTTTTCAAAATAGAGTACTAAACAAACCGGAGTGGTCTTTCAAGCACCAAAGAAATTTCAAATACTAGTAAATTTAGATTGTCCCTGGGCATTTTTTTCAGTTTATTAATATTTTTCCCCCTATTATGTTGTGTTTAACCTCATGGTGACTTTTTTTGGTTCTGGGTGGTGGTGGTGTTTGGTGCTTAGTTGGTTTTTTTTAAAGTGAAATGACTTTAGTGTAATGTATTCTTTAACAACAGAGGAAATGAAAGGGCTGTGAATAGGTGATAACTGTACCTGTACCTCCTGCATTCATTCACATAAATTTCATAAAATTTTGATTTTGCAAAAGTTGTTTTCTTCAAGTGAAAATTCCAGAGAGTGTTAACTAGGTTCTTGTATTAAGTGTGTTTGTTGTCTTCTCCATACGCTGCTGTAACAATAATATATACTTTGTATTGTTTACACCTGCTTTCTTGTTACATGCTCCGAGATTAATGAGTTTCAATATTCTTCTAACCTATGATTGAAGCAGTTCGGGAATTGTAGTACACTGTGCATTTTTCAATGTGAGTATTTTCTCCATGAATTTTTTCTCTATGAATACTCACCATGTTTTTTTAAAGTTTGTTCATAGGTCAAATGTAGGAGGATGATATGGTTGAAATATGCAGTTAAAGAAACTAACGTGACAGTAGGTTCAAAGATCTTTGTTCTGAAGTAAAAATGGCATGCAATAGTTTTGATTTGGCTTTTAAATTGTTATCAGATGCTTAAAATACCAGTTTAAGAAATAGATTGTGATAGCCTCTAATAGAGCAAAAATTGAGAAAATAAAATGGTAATGAATGATTTTGACAGTATTTTTCTCAAAATACTTCACAAGTATGTAACGCTATTTGTTAAGGTTTGTTAGGAAGCTCCTGCTGGTTCTATTGTCCTTCTGGTGCTGGAATATCTGTCTTGCCTTGCTGTTGGAGCCTGGCTGTTCCTGCCTCTGGTGATCCAGGGTCATTTTCCTGTTGCTAACACCCTGACCTGTATTGTGTGTACTTGGATCTTTCCAGCTGCTGGGACCTAGGGCTCACAGTTCTGATGGTCAGTGGTCTCCACTCCAGTCACTCAGGCACATGGACCACCACGTGCTGCAGTCACTGGCACTACAGATGTGTGGGTCCAGTGACCCATGATCGTGCTCCAGCTGCTCACATTTGCTTTTACTTGCTCTGGGCTCAAGCTGTTGACATGCAGGCTTGTTCCCAGCTATTTACAGTGACACCTTGCAGCACGCACAAGTGGGAGTTGCACAGTAAGATAGGAGAGGATTTAATAAGACAGGATAGACAACAGTGAACAGACTCAGTCAGAAAAGTGTGCTGCCTGGCTCCTGCTTATATGTAACTGGCTCCTTTACCCTTTCTCCTGTCACTTTGCTCCCTGCTTCCATCCTATTCCTCATCACCCCCTCTTCCCCACTTTTGACACCTTCCTAAAGCATTGCTTAAGGAGTTGGCCAGATGTCAGATACCCATAATACCTGTATTCTGTCACTCGCCCCTTATCTGTTATGAAGTCCAGACTGACGCTCTTCAGAGCTCTGCCTGTGATTTCCTAACAGTCTGTCAGTTAATGGCTGAAGAGTTTTGGTCATCCTTGTGGTCTCCTTTAGTGCTTACTTATCATGTTTATGTCTCTGTATGGTCTTTTTATGGCTTTCCCTGTGTGCTGAATGGTTCTTTACGTGATAACATCAATGAACTGGGTGCTCTCAACTTCCACATGCCCTTACACTCTCTTTTTAGCCCAATTATTGAGGGTAGTAATGATGAGGCAATTCCAATTATCTGCTGAGAACAGGAAATCGAACTGATGGAGGCATTAGACAAAAAATATTGTGGTTTTAGATAGGCACAGTGTGTAAAGTAAATAATAGATGGGTAAGGTTTAAAGTAGATTTTATGATGAATATTAGATTTTAAGCTAAGCGAGATTAAGGAGTGCCATCAGACAGTAAATTTTATTGAGGATATCACAGGTTTAAACTATTAGAAAAGTACTTATCTCTATCTCAAGTTTGATTTCTGCAGGATTTCTATTTTTGCTTCTATAAATGTGCAACAGGGAGTGAAGTTGTTTAAAACCTTCTGTCACAGGATAGTAGGGAGTCTGTACACTTATGGTGATTACTCATAGAGAAGTTTTATCCCTTAAACAGAATGCAATTAAAAAAATTATTACTATGTTGTAATGCTAGCTAAATATGCTACATTGAAATGATTCTTGTGTAAATTCTTGAGGTTTCTTGAGATAGAAATAACTTCTCTCATGATTTATTTTGCTGTAAGCACGCTGTGACTACTTACACAAAAGAAATTTTTATACCCCTTCACCACTCTTTTTTATTTTGTTGTGTTTTGTTTTGTTTGCAGAATCCAGTTGTGTCCAGTTCTGGTTGGTCAGAAATAGATGTGCTGATTCTGGCCGGAACCATTGGCCATGTTTTGAGTTTAGGGGCAAGCAGTTTCATAGAAGAGGAACATCAAACTTGGTATTTCCTTGTCAATACGCTTTGTTTGGTGCTGTGTCAGGAGCTTTGTAGAAACAATTTTCTTCTAAAGGAATGTGACCCTCAACATAGCACCAATGTGAAGCAAAATTTTGATAGTCTTGGGGAAACCTCTGAGTGCAAGAATATAGACATTCCAGCAGCAAGTAGTTCAAAACTGGACAAGGTCATGTCTTCATCTGAATTTGTGGAAGAATCACATAAGTGGATAAGCTTAGCAACTCCATGGGTCATCCTTATTTGCTGTCGGCTGCTTCGATCCTTGAATCAAACAGGCGTCCAGTGGGCTCATCGGCCAGACTTTGGACACTGGTTGACAAGGTGGGTATATGATTTACTGTCACACTTTCTGCCTTATTTAAAAATTAATGTATGTTTCATTTGGTGAAGTATGTATGTATTTCTGTGAATTCTGTGATTAGAAAGTGCTGCAAATGTGCAAAGCAGATCAATAGTGAGGTAACATAAGGAATTTTTCACTGCTGTTTCATGCAGGAGTAATTCCTTGTGTATTATCAGCAGTTCATAATCTTTGCCCTGCGCCATGACTTATCTAATTAATGCCAATTATACACGATAGGTTTATCAGAAGCAAAAAGTAAATATTTTCCATAAGTAAGTCAGGAGTGTCTGGTTTGAGAAATTAAAAATCGCTTAGTAGAATTAAACCCTTGAAATTAAGACAGGAAGGTTTTGCATAATTCTGAACTTTATGAAGTCACAGGAGAAGATGCCTCACATAGAATTTTTCCTTGTCTATCACAGGCTTTTAATGTGTGGGTGGAAAACTGAATTTTTTGAGTGTAATATGATAAACAAGAAGAGGCATTTTTTATAACTTGAAGTACACCAGAGAACAGCTTCTACTTTTTCTAATACCTCTTAGTACTTTGCAGAACCACAGTCATTATTCAGTGATAAAAAGTGGATGATATTTGAACAGTCTTCTGTACTTCAGTTGGTGGATGGAGACTTGCGACTGCCTAGTCAAGGTTTTGCAGGCAGCAGATGAAGAGGCTGCGCTGTGTAAGATCAGTAGATTTCTTGCCAGTATCTTACAACACATGGATGAAATGTCATTCATCATTCATTAAAAATGACACGAGCAAATGGACTAATATGAGACTTGTTATTTATTGGCAACCTCACAGATGAAATGCTAATTGCTGTGACAGGCATGAGTGCTGAAAGACATGAGTTAGGAGGGAATTTATTGCATTATAGCGCTTGTTCTATACCAGAGCTTTCACCATGTGTTCGTGCTCTTAAGATGAGGTGAGGGATTGAGGAAAGAATGTCATATTTTCTATATCAACTCCACACATAACTCCTTCATTATGAGTGTGACCGTGAGAATTTTAACAGTTAATCCTGACCCAGATGTTTTCTTCAGACTGTCAGCCCTTTTCTTTGGAATGTGCTGGTGCCACAAAGACATCGAACAAGGTTCTGACACTCTTGCAGCTGAAAATTGTGTTTGTTTCAGATATATGCTTTTACTCATG
The DNA here is from genome assembly GCA_013397135.1 of Pachyramphus minor. Taxonomy (NCBI): domain Eukaryota; kingdom Metazoa; phylum Chordata; class Aves; order Passeriformes; family Tyrannidae; genus Pachyramphus; species Pachyramphus minor. The sequence continues at coordinate 93,263 of VYXB01006190.1, forward strand.
TGGTCCACCAGGAACTGACTCTTGCAAATGTTATCAGCCTTCTAAAAATTCTGTATGCATGTTTGGACTTAAATTCTAGAGATCCTGCTTCAGTTTAATGTGCTCCTACCTCTGATTTCATGGTGCTAGGTATGCCAATAGAGAAACAAAACCTATTCCAGCCTTGGGCTGTAGGGTCTCAGGGAGATAGCACAGGTAGAGTATGGTCTGCAGATAGAGCAGGTGCTTCTAGAACTTCCTGATTTATTACAAAAGCTGGGGAATCCTGGGAAATCCTGTATGCCCAGCTCTAACACCTGCTACCTGTCAGGAACTTCCAAACAACCAACTCAGGTAAACCCAAGGCATTTTACACCTGTTCTGGCTTCCTCTGGGCTTTTGTTGTTGTTGTTGAGGAAGGAGTGAGGAGAAGGGAGGGAGGAGGCTATTTTTGTGTTTCATTTTTGTTCCTATAAATTGGAATTTGTGTGAATTTGAATATGTCCATATCTTTCTCTGTACTGAGCAACCCATAACTTGACCCAGGGTTGAACACCAAGGGAAGAAACAGCCTTCCTCAGTCTTCTGGTAATGTTTTTCATGATGCCACTCCAAATGCTGTTGGCTGTGTGCTGCAAGGGCACACTGCATGCTGATTATCAAGTCAGAGTTCATCAGGGAGCTCAGAGCCATCTCTGAAAAGAGAGTCAGCCTCCAGTCTGTCCTGATGTGTGTAGCTGTTTGTTCCAAGGTGCAAGACTTGCCTCTTGCCCTTGTTGAACTTTGAAAATCCCTGGTGCGCTGTTTTTCCAGTCTGTCGAGGGGTCTTTGAGTGTCAGCAGACCGACCTGTTGTATCAGCCACTGCTCCCAGTTCTGTGTTGTGTGCACACTTCCTGAAGGGACGCTCTGCCGCATCGTTCGGGTCATTAATAGAGACATTGAACAGTATTGGCCCCAGTGTGAAGTCCTGGGGTTGACAGCTAGTGACTGGCCTTCAGATGGACTTTGTGCTGCTGATGGGAACCCTGTGAATTCAGCATTTGAGTAGTTTTCCGTCCACCTGACTGCTTTACACTCTTCCACTGAGCCTGTCATCTCATCACAGAAGTCTGTCAGGTTGATTAAGTATTATCCTTCATAAAACCATCACAACCCTGTTATTAAAGCTGTCTGCCTCCCCCTTCAGTAAGGCTGAAGTACAGCAGCTAGATATCAAAAAAAACAAAAAGCTTCAGAATTTTACAGGTGAATACCTCCCTGTGTTCTCTATCAAATTATGGCCTCACATTGGGTATATTTGCTTGGGTCTGGAAGCAAGTAGAAGAGAAAAGGTTCTACAGCTGCAGTCTTAGGCTGCAACTGATTGCTTGGCTCTAATAGTATATTGGAGGAGATCTTGCCATACAAAGCAAGGTACTTGCTCTCTTACTCTTCCCCTCACTGGCCCTGTATTTTACCTGTCTGTATGTCAGTATGGTGAACTAAATCATTAAATATGTGTGGCTGGAAAAATAAGATGGCATGGGAAACATTTGACTTTCTGTTGGATCACATCCCACTCTGATTTATCATCAGGCTTCACAGGCAAATGGGCTGGCTACTAACAGGAATGCAGGAAGGGAAGAGTGTACAAGTCAGCACTGATGTTGTTGAAATTAGTGTAGTGTGGAAGTATCCGTATCTTTGGAAGTGCTGCAGACGTAAACAGTTTTTTCTTTCTGCCATTGTCAAACATTCCTTACAAGAACCTGCATGCCCTTCAAATACGATTGAGAAAGCAGCAATGATTCAAAAACTTGTATTTTGGGGGGCTTAAAAACACTTTTCAAAAGTCCAGAGTGGCAGGCTAAGAGTGTGTGTGATTAGGGCTGTCACACTTCTGCATTGTTCCTTTCATTGATGTGTTTAGGGAGCAGGTGAAAGAACAGAACTCTTGTAGCCCTGGCACAGGCTGACTTGGGCTACTGTGGAGCTATATCCTGATTTTAACAATGGAGCAGTTTTTAGCCTAACAAGAGAATTCAATATGTCACCATACTGACATATACTTCAGTTGCTGAAAGATTAGCAGCATTTGAAGTATACAGATTTTGGACTGGAGTTCTTGAGTTCTGTCGTGGTTCACTGGACAAGCTTCAGAAAGATCAGTCAATGATGCAACTAAATCTTTACACATCCTGGGGTTTTTAAAGTGTCAGTGAATTCCTATTTGGCAAACATGTTTTCATTTTCTTTGTTTAGAGGTTTTAGTGTCTTCCTTCTTTCTCCTTTACAAGAGAACAGGGTGGTAGAGATGTCTGTTTCCCTAGTGTTTTGATCAAGATTGAGATAATGTGTTTTCCTTAACAGCCGAATTAAAAGTTGGTGGTAAGCTGAGTTGCATAAAGCACTTATTCCTCTTCCCAAAATGCATTGCTAGTCTGTAGGGTTGATTGTTGTTTTATTTTTAGCATGAGTTTAATTTGCATAGTTATGTCTTAATAACTCTCTTTTTACTAATAAGTATTTAGAACCTTATATCGTTTGTGCCCTTGTTAGTTTGAGTTACAGGGTTTTTCTAGCCAGGCTTCTATTTTGTCTCTAAAATAAATGAATGAACAAACTACCCTCTTTTTTTATTCCCATGAATTGGCCTTTTAGACATCTGTGCTCATGCTCAGACTAATATTTTGCTTGTCTGGACAGTGCTTCAGCATTTGAGGCAGAGAGACTGTTGTCCAGGTGTGTCCTGGACAAATGTAAGTACCAAAACACAGAAAATTAATGTGCCTGTAGTGTGTTGAATTTGGCTACTAGGGATGCATTCAGCAGTGCTGAAATAAGGAAAATTTTGTTATTTGCAGACAGACTCTGTGAAATGTGATACAGAGAGGAAAAAATACTTTGATGGGAAAAAGAGCAAAAGAAAATCGGTAGATGAAGTGGAAGAGGACATGTAATCTAAATCTGACTGGAAGTCAGTTTTTCTTTTTAATTAGTTGGTATTCAGTTAGCTTCATTAAGCTGGTTATGTTGGTCGGAACTGATACTTGAAAGGTGTCAGAACTGCTACATGACAGCATCAGCTTGAAGAGAAGTGACAAGAGGCATCAGCATGGGAAAATGATAATAGTTTCTTTTAATCTTAATAACTCAATAAGTTAACTGTCCCCAAATTCCCTTCCCCCGAAGCTAGCATACCCTGTGACTCCTTTGTATTCAGCTGTACACAGTAAAATGAAAGTCAACAAATAAAAAAGGCGTTATCCAATTTACTATTAGTCATGCACATTTATAATTCCTTTCACTCTACTTGTAAGTGCAGTAGTGAGGTGAAGTCAAAGCAGTGGAAGGAAATTTCTTCAACCTTCATTCTGTTACCAGAAGTATGAGTGTAGACCACAAGATGTTACAGTAAGAAGATACAGCCAAAGTGCTCTTTTTTTACCTCCTCCCTCACCATGTTTTCTCTCAGGAAGCTGTTGGTTCTTCATTTTGTGGTTTGGGCAAAACCACTATGTTGCAGCTGAGATCAGAGTAGAATGTTTGTGCTTGTATTTCTGAGTAGACTATCAAAATAATTTAGAACTTTGCTAAATGGCTGGCGTCTCTGTGTCTGTGTTGAGCAGCTACCATCCCCTTTCAAAATACACTCTAATTACATATGCTTTTAGCTGACTAACGGAAGAAACCTTGGCTAGGAAACATTGAAACTGTAGGTGATTTATGCTGACCTGACTTCACTTGCTATAAATCCTTTTCTTTTTTCTTCATAGCAAACACTATGAAACACTGGGATAGGTTTTTTGAGCAGATTTATATGGTTCAAAAAAATTCCCAGAAGAAATCACAGAGGACTGTTACCCAAAAACCTGGACAGATTTGTATAAACCCCCTGTGGTAGCAGTCAAGAATGCAGTGTCATGTGACTGATGTTGACATGACTTTGAATATACCTTTGCTGTGCCCCCATTTTTTCAGGGGGAGGGTGTTAGAGTATGATTTCAGATGTTGACTGGAAGAATTGCAGCTGTTGGTGAGTGTCTGGCTTGACATAGCAATAGCAGTTACTTCTTACAGACAGAAATGGCTTTTTAAATTTTTTTTTTATTGCTGTGTTAACTTTGTCTGCAAAGTCTCTTAAAAAAACTGTATTGAGTTTTTTAGATAAAGAAACAAAATGCTGATGATGTGATGTTATTTATTCCTGATTTGTCTTGCTCTCATACAATGAGTAGCCAAGGAGAATACGACCTGAAAACTTAAAATTTTCAAAAATGTTCATTTGAAAGGTGCAGTGGCTACCTAGTTAATTATCTGTTGATCATAAGAGATGATGCTTTCGCTATCTTCATGTGTTGCTGCAGGATCCATTCACTGCTTCTGCTGACTCCTTATGTAGAAAAAGAAGAATGATGAGGAGAAACACCAAGACTGCATTTTTCTCTCCCGTAGTGTTCTAGATCTTATTCCTCTCACTTTTCTCCACTGGCTTGCAGAGAGCAGTGCATCTCCTGGGAGTCTTGTTAAGTTCTATGAACTACTTGACTGGTCCTGCATGGGGAACTGGCAGGACAATTTTTCTGCCCCATAACCTTTCCTTGGTGACTTTCCAAGTGCAATAGCTGGAACAGCCGTTGGTCAAACCCATGATAAACCAAATACTAGGAAGAAGAAAGTAAACCTCTTTGAAGTACAGTAATTTTTACTAAATCAGAGATAAAACTGGAGTTTCATAAGAGTGATGGGATTTAACGCAGATAGCAGCCCAGGCTTACTGTTAGTTTTCTGCAGTTAGTGATCTTTTATCTTGGCATCTTGAATGTAGAAGACAGAAGATGGAGTCCATCTACATGATATTCTTAACAGAAGATAAATCTAACAAAGTTAGTGGTTTTACATCATTTGGGATACTGGGAATATTTGCAGTAAGCGTGGGTTTGCCATTCTGGGACTACAGTGGGCTTTCTGAAAGTGTGTAGGTAGCTGTGGTAGGGATTGGGTGCAGATCTTCACCTTACCCCACTGGATTTTGCAGTTCTAATTCATACTACTGAAGATTTAAATACATAACGTTGGCAGCATGCTCAGTGAAATGCCCTTGATTCTGGAGTGTAACCTCTATCTAGGATGCAGAGGAACAAACAAACTGTATCTCTAATATTCTCTGTCAATGATGCAAATTTTGGGTCTTTATCTCTTACATAGTACAAGGTGCTTTAGTTGCATAAGGGAATCACATTGTGCTAATGAATTTGTATTATGTGTGTTGTAAACTATGTAAGTATATTTGTTGTTGTTCTAGGTAGGTAGTCGGGAGCCCCTGGTGGTCTAGTGGTTAAGGACACGGCACTGTAACTGCCGAGGCCCGGGTTCGATTCCCGGTCGGGGAAACTCCCCGGGCAGGTGGAGCCCGTTAGCCCTGTAAGGCAATCCACCTACGTCCTGAGGACCTCGCTGCCACTGTCCAAGCTCGCTTGGCCCCGGCAGGTGAACCTTAGGATTAAAGGGTGGGCTCAGTTCTGCGCGCACTGTGTCCCACCTAAAATAAATCCAATGCTCAGGCTGGAAGGCGTACAGAGACCTTCCCCAGATCTTCGTTCGCGAAGTCTGGCCATTATTATTATAGGTAGGTAGTGTGTTCTATGTCTAAAATTAATTAAATCAAATACACGTATTGTTACTTCAAAAGGCAGAATAGTTCTAGTCCTGTAGTGCAAAAATCTTTCATTGTTCTAGAAAGAAAAATGCTGTAGTATAAAGAAAACATACTCTTTCAGAATGTATAAACAACAAAACCCTAGTTTAAAAGCATTAGACCCTTTTACATGATGCAATATGCAGCTCAGTTTTTAAATAATTAACAGAATAACTAGCATATAGTGGAACACAATAATTATCCTTTTAAATATACATGCTTGAATAGAAAACCTTATTAATAAAACTGCTTTTCTAGAAATACTAAAATATTTCACCATACCTCTCAGCAACTTCATAACAAATATTAGTGCAGTGATTAATTTGGTGCTGCATTAATTAATTCAGCTTATTAATTGATTAATACAGTGCTGTAGCTAATGTGTTTAGCTCTAATTTATGTTTTAAAGGAGTTTTTTTGTTTGTTTATTTTTTCCCAGTTCTGAACATAAACCTGAACTCTCCTTCTTGGCTGCAGTCTCCCTGCTTATGGCCTTCTTTCTGGTTCAAAGAAGATGCTCCCTAGTTTCAAAAATTGCTATGGCACTCGGGCTCCTGGGAGTCTACAGTTACCGGGCAGCTGTTGGAAATGTCCTATTTCCGTGGCAACATGGTGGCAAAAATATTTCAAAGTAAGTTAATCAACAGATCGGTAACACTGTTTCTGTCAGGGGATGAGGTAGAGGGGACATGATGTCTGGGTTGGAATTACATTCTCATGGATGGAACTCTTAGTTTGTAGGTGATCAGCGTTCAGTTTTTGTTGTGTGTGCTTAATTTTAAGCCCAAGTAAGTGTCTTTTGACTGTGACAGATCAGAAGCCAGTCAGATAAAAGTTAAGATGAGGAAAATCTAGTAGTCATACCCTGTATTTTTGGTAAAATGAAACTCCAAATGCACCATCTCCTCTTGTTTTAGATGGACTTGCTGTGTTTAGCAGAGCACGTGCCAAGCTTGTCTAGCTACTTCTTGTTTTCAGAAATGCTTGGGCTGTGGTTCAGAGAGGTGCTATTCCTTACCTTGTTTTTCCAATTGAGTTTTCTGTAATATCTGGGCTTTCAAGATGTAACCGCGTCCTTCCTGAGGTCTCATCTGTGCAACATAGTGCATACTAAGGATTTTTAGGCTGATGTAAGGTTTTTTAGAAAACTAGTCTGTAACTGCAAGGAAGCTTTTAGCTCTTTCACCAATGACCCCTTTTGGAATGTGGCTGAATGTTTTTGGTTTTCTTATCATACTTTTCAGTGTTGGATTGTATCTGGCTCTGCACCCTCACGTTTTGCTAAATATCAGAGAGTTGCGAAAAACTTCCAGAGTCTGTTAGAACATTTGATGAGGGGGAAGAGATTAGGGAAGAGACATTTTTGAAACCATTGTCTTCTGGATGTAGTAAACTTCCTCTTGCACTCATTTTGAATTTCATATGGATGCAAATGGTTTTTGTTTGAGCTTCTTGGTCAGGGGCCAGAGATTCATAAGATGTGCAGAGATGGAAAAAGGCCTTTAGGATAAGATCTCAGAATATATGGAAAATCTGGTTTGCTGACATGGCATGTTTTATAATAAATATTTGTATATATGTGTATCTGGATATATTTATATACATTCCCTCTCTCCAAATATTGAAGATAGTTCTGGTTGTATCCTAGTGTTAACATTGTGTGTTAGTTCTGCTGCATGAGAGAGTCATGGTAATCCTTACTTAGTCTGCAGGATTTGGCTCTGTGTTTGAAACATGCTTGATTTTCGAGTGTAATCTCTAGTTTTGCCTTGTGTTTGAATAAAATCCTTGGAGAATAATACTATCCTTGCAATTAGAATTAAAATACTGCAGCGTGGGACAGAACATTAAATACAGCAATTGAGCCACAAGTAAAATGCGATTAGAGAAATAAGTGGAGTACTTCAATACTGAAGCCAAACATTTATTTAAAACTTGTTCGTTCTATAGTCAACACATTGATCATATTGATACAAAAAGCATACAGGCTTTTTGTATTATTTCACCTTAAATAAATAGCTCACATGGTGATTTGCTTAAATTATGTCAGAGCTTTATATAAACCCCAGATGAATCTTCCCACAGCACACTGTGGCACATAGGTCCCATCTGAGGAGAGGTTCTGCCTCTCTCCCATACACCACAGTGCCTTTCATAAAAGCAAAACAGCAGTCAATCCAAAACAAACCCATGTGTCTGCTGCTGCCAGGTCAGAACATTATCTCTGTCCGAGTACCTATCAGTTCACAGCACAGGCTGGCATAGGGGTTCCTACCTGGTTCTCTGCAGCCACCACTCGTGCTAACACATGGGCTTCTCAGTACAGGGCCTGACAGTGAGATATGGTTTGCCCAAGATCACTAACTCACCAAACATTACCTTCCGCAAGGCTCGCAGGACAGCATGTCAAAAAAGATGGTGGACACAACTTAGTAGGTTTCAGATGATAGGTGGTGTATGGACATAGTGATGCTAACTCATCTTTATTATATGTCTGATATGATATCTTTGGTAAAAGCCTACTTAAAATACCACCAGAAACAAACTCAGGACTTTCTTTTACATGTGTCTGGTTATCGTTAGTGTATTCATGATCTGGAATAGCTCCAGATCCAGGTGCAAGGTAGAGGTAGTTTTGTGTAATATCAGTAAAAGCCGTAGGCAGCCACTCCATTTTTCATGCATAATGCATTCCTCTGTAAGATAGAGACTCTTTTGCTCTCAAACACTTCATCTCTGTAACCCTTTACTGCTGATTTTCTCTGAATGTGACAATTGCTGGAAGGTGGATGAGGGAAAAGAGGCAATTTAAGTGTTCTACATGTTCTGTGGCTTACACTAAGAAAACCTCTAAACTAAAAAATGCAAAGAAGTAATTTGGCCTTAAATTAAATACAGTTATTTTTAAAAATTATAGTTTGAGCAATGAAAAAGATGAGTATATACTGTACTAACACAAAATAATAGTAGTGCATTTGCTGAGAAATAATTTTTTTAATTTGAATTTGCATCAACTGGTTAATTTCAGTTCTCACTTAACTTGCTGAATAAACCAGTACCTAAAACTGGTTCCTAAAGTTTTACTTGTAAGTCATATGAGTATATTCGATGTAATTATTACCATAAAATATAAATATTCAGAATTATCAGAGACACTGAAAAAGGTCACTGAATTTCTGCATTAGCCAGAAACAGAGATATTCTCTAAATTTTACTGATTTTTACTTTTTTTTTTCCCTCCGAAAGAAAAAAGCCAATGGGCCTTACAGGGTTTTTACAAAGGCTTGCTGTTTAAGGGAATAAAGTAGGAAAGCCCGTTTGCATGGGACATTAGGTATAAATTTGAACCTGTGAAATCTAAACCAGGGAACAGTGTATTGTATTCAGGTTTAGGAGGGCCACGTCAGTTTTGTGTGGTGGTTTTGCCTTTTTTTCTTGGTTCTACAGATAAAAAAAGAAAATTGAACATGAAAATGCTCTTGCTTATTATTTCTCCTCTTACTTTTCCTTTCCTGTTTGTGAAAAGGAAGATTGAATTCAAGCGTATTTCTTAGTAATTGGTTGAGAAAGAAGGTGACCTTCCAAAGGCTGAAAAAATAATTCAAGTTTAATTATTATTTATGAAATTGGGGGTTTTTTTGCTAAAATTTATTTTTAGAAATTTTCACTAGTTGTGGTCAGCTAATTACACTGCTTAGGTGAGCATAACTATACTTTTACTATTTTTAGAATCCTGCTCTAATCCTCCATGTATTAGTAAGTCCCGATGACTCAAGAATCCTCACTTCTGAGTGAATTATATTATCTTTGTAGGAGACCATGTTCACTCATTACTCATGTAAAAAGTGACTGGTAGTAAGAGTTTGACTGGTGGAGCTGTACTCTAACATGCCTTAGGCAAATGGAGCCACCATCCACTTCACAGGAAGTAATGGATCTCCCACCCTCTCACCAGCAACCAGAAGGACCTTAGGAATGGATGGGAGTGGAAATGGCTTTCTGCTCCGAGTATCAGGGGAATCTCCTCCTGGCCTACCTCATCTTTCCAAGTTGTTGACTTACTTTATCTTCCACAATAGAGAAGAGGCCCTGGAATCTGAGAACCAGAGAAATGCAAATATGAATGAAGGTCCATCCAGTTGGAGAGGTTACGTGTAGGGCAGGGCAGCTCACCTTCTGCATCACAACCTCCTCAATTAAGAAAAAAAAAAAAAAGGTAGTAGTCACTGGTGACTCCCTTCTGAGAGGAATGGAGGGCCTGATGTGCTGACTGGACCCAATCCATAAGGAGGTGTGTTGCCTCCCTGAGGCCCAGGTAAAGGATATCACCAAGAAACTTCCCAGCCTGGTATAGCCATTATTATTACCCACTACTTGTTTTCCAGGCGGGTAACAGCAAAGTTCTAACAAAAAGTCTATGGATGGTCAATAGGGATCTCAGGGCCTTGGGGCAATTGGTCAAGGGATCTGGAGCACAAATCATGTTCTCTTCTGTCCTGCCAGTTGCAGAGATTGATGGGGCAAGAAACAGGAAAATCACACAGATGAACACCTGGCTTTGAAACTAGCACATAGCTGGGCTTGACAGAAATAAGGTGTGGGAATGGGAGGACTATAACAACCACACAAGTAGCAAAAGGAGTCCTAAGAGGGGATACCTTGAGCAAATACAAGCAGCCAAATACATAACCACAGGACAGGACTATGGATTGTCTCTTTGCACCCCACACTTGGATAGTGACACAAATCAAATACTTCTATATAGAAAATATTTCTAGATGGAACCTGTACACCAGTGCAGTGTAGGGAACAAACAGGAGGAACTAGAGATCTGTGAGCAGTCACAGGGCTTTGATCTCACTGCAGTTATGGAGACATGGTGGGATAGCTGACATGACTGGAATGTTGTCACAAAGGGCCACACGCTGTTTAGGGAGGATGGACCATGAAGACACAATGATGGAATTGTCCTCTATGTGAGGCATAGAATGTATCAACTTCTGTCTTGGGATGGATGATGAGCAAATCAAGAGCTTATGCGTGAGGATAAAAGGGCAGACTAGTGAGGGTGACATTGTGGGTGTTTGCTACAGGCTGTCTGATCAGGAGGAGAAAGTGATTGAGGACTTCTACAGGCAGCTTGAAGCAACCTCATGGTCACAGTCACTGGTTCTTGTGGGGGACATTAACCCTCTGACATCTGCTGGAGATGAAACACAGCAAAGCACAAACAGTCCAGGAGTTCCTGGAAAGCATTGATGACACCTTTCTGACACAGGTAGTGGAGGATCCCACAAGGAATGCTGTGCCATTCACCTGCATTCTAACAAACAAGGAAGGCCTTGCTGGAGATGTGAAGGTTGGAGGCAGCCTTGGCTGTAGTCACCATGAGCTTGTGGAGTTCAGCACTGGGCGAAGAGGAAGCAGGGCAGCAAGCAATCATGGACTTCAGGAGAGCTAACTTTAGCCTCTTTTGGGATCTTCTTGGAAGTATCCCGTGGGCCCTGCAGAGTCCAGACAGCTGGTTGATGTTGAAGGATCACTTCCTCCAGGCTTAAGAATGACATCCTAATGACCAGGAAATCAGGGAGAAGGAGCAAGAGGCCCATGTGGATGAACAAGGATGTCATTGCTGAAATATAAGCAGGAAATACACAGGAAATGGAAGCACAGTCAGGTCACTTGGAATGAATGCAGAAAGGTTGCCAGAGTAGGTAGAAATGAGACAAGTAAGACCAAGGCCCATCTGGAATTAAATCTGTCCAAAGATGTCAAGGACAACATGAAGGGCTTCTTCAAATACATCAGTGACAAAAACAAAGGATGATGTGGACCCATCACAAAATGAACGGGGTACCCTGGTAACAGAGGATGCAGAGAAGGCAGAGTTACCAAACACCTTCGCTTCATCAATGCTTTTGACACTGTCTCTCATGACATCCTCATAGGCAAAGTCAGGAAGTGTGAACAGGATGAGAAGACAGTGAGATGGATTGAGAACTGGCTGAATGCAGATCCCAGAGTGTCATAATCAGTGGTACAGGGTCTAGTTGGAGGCCTAGTGGTGTCCCCCGAGGTTTAATACTGGGCCCAGTATTGTTTAACTTGTTCATCAGTAACTTGGATGAAGGGGCAAATGCATCTTCAGAAAGTTCACTGGTGATACAAAGCTGGGAGGAGAGGCCAGTACCACAAACGGCTGTGCAGCCCTTCAGAAGGACCTTGATAGGTTGGACAGCTGGACAGAGAAGATCCTTCTGAAATTCCAGTAAAGGCAAATGCAGGGTCTTGCACTTGGTTGGGGGCCAACCTGCTCAGTCTCTTTCAACCTGACCTAATCTGTGAGTCTGTGATCCTGTGAAACCTAAGGATAATGTGTATTAAATTAAAGTGTGTAGACAATGTGCATTTTTATCTTTTGCAAGATAAAATAGATCTGTAACCACAGATTTTTCTTATGTGCTTATTTGGTGAATTCATTGGATTATTACTAGCTTAGGCCACACTAATGTGATCTGGATTTTTTTTCCCAGAAAACATGAGAATGTCACTACATTTTGATGGATATTTGCTTTCACTTTCTTAGTTTCTCAGACCTTGCACTTCAAGAATAGCAGATCGCAGTTTTTAAGCTTACTGGCCCTTGTCCTTGTCAGCTTTTTCAAAAACACATGATGTGTTTCCTTCAGAAGCTGCCTTTCACTGGTAATTAGGAGGCAAATGAATTAATGGGTGGTTTGAAAATAGCATAAATGCCAATTACACTTACTACTTAAAACATTCAGGGTTTTTTTTGTAATGGAATTGCTTTTTCCAAATGGATTTGCGAAGTCTGTACATTTAACAACATAAAACTGTACTGGTATAAACTAGCACATATGTATATTTGTACAGCTGTGTAAGGTCTGCTTGAAGTGTGCAAAGATTTCAGGCTGAAATAAGGATCTTCAAATACCAGCATGGTTTTAGTGGGCTAAAAAGAAACATATTTGTGTGAATGAGTTGTGAAAAATCACTGAACAGCTTAAAAGATAAAGGAATTTTTAAGTCAATTTAATTTCTGAAACAAAGTTTTGATATCTCTCAAAGGAGTATTTTTTATTAACATTCGTTATGCCATATAAATGGCATATTTATATGTATATATTTATGAATCTAGATCTTGAATAGTATTAGCATAAATTTATTTTGGTTTACATTAGTTGTTCGATTCTTGTATGGGAGAGTGACTGAAGAGTTGGACTTGATGGTCCCTGTGGATCCCTTCCAACTCAAAATATTCTGTGAAATCTATGAAATACAGTTTTATTTTTGTATTTTAGATTAGTTTAGGTTTTTAGCATAAGCTTTTTTGTTTGCTAAAGTCAATTTGGAGTTGTTTTAATTCAAGAATGAACCCTTCCTAGGGTTTTTGTATTCGAGAAAGCTCTCTCATGAAGTTGGCAAATACCAGCCTTAGATTTTGATCTGTTTGGCAAACTGATTGGTCTTAACCTCTCTTGAAAGACTCTGTGAACTAGGTATTAGTAAACAACTCATCTTTCTCATTTATTTATTTATTTATTTTTCCCAATTTTATTTTCTCTTTAGGGGAATCATTGAAGCTCGTTTTGTTTATGTCTTTGTTCTTGGGATAGTCTTCACTGGCACTAAAGATTTACTAAAGTCACAGGTTATTTCTGCAGACTCCAGCATGAAGAGCACAGGATTATGGGAAGTATATAGCGGATTGGTTCTACTAGCAGCCCTTCTGTTTAGACCTCACAATTTACCAGTCTTGGTGTTTTGCCTGCTGATTCAGACAATGATGACAAAATACATTTGGAGACCTTTGAAGTTTGATGCAGCACAGATTACTATCATGCACTACTGGTTTGGCCAAGCTTTCTTCTATTTTCAGGTAAGCTGAATACTCTCCTTGCTGCAGAGGTGGGAGGGGGATTAGTTTTTCAAAGAAATATTGCCCATGATAATTAAAATGCTAACTAAATATTAGAGTGGAAGAGTTCACTCAGTTCTCAGAAGGGTTTAATTTCTAATTGTTTTATTAACATTTTTTTTTAAGAATCAGGGGAAGATGCGTACCTTGATGTCTAATCCTCAAAATAGATTTCCAAAAATGTTGCAAGGATCAGATACCTATACCAGCATGATTTCAGTCTTTCAATGGGCCTCATAAATACTGTTCGGGTGATAATTAATTAAAAAAATGTCATTAGAGTTGATTAGTACCAATAAAAGGCAGATGACTATTTGTCACTGATTCTTGAGCATTACAAATAAAGTTGACATTCCACAAAAACTTTCCTTAGCATTGAAGGAAAGGACCTTTAGCATTGAACACGATCTTGCTGCTTCTAATAATATTGCAAACAGTGTAGCAGGCTATCTAAATTAAGTTTGGTAAGTTGGGAATCTGGTTTAGGGTGAGAGGTTTTCTGATTTGTCACAAAAGTTCAAGGTGCGGCCTGTGTTGACTTTGCTTCTAAGGCGTGGCTGGGGATGTTAAAACTGTAGTCAAGCTTAGGGTATGTCCTACTCCATAACTACGGACTGAGGACTGGCATGACTTTGCTCTGGGAGTACATGTCTGGGTAGGATATTGCTGATGCAGGTAAGATCATCATGATTCTTCCCTTCCTACTCAGTTTTCCTGCTCAGGGAACGTAGCATTTCCTGGCTGAATGGCTTTTGCATGCTTTGAATGTTACTGTTCACCAGTCAGCTTTGATCATGGCCTTTTGAGAGTAGCTCTTAAGTGTGCCTGGCAGGAGGCTGAAGAGTACTGAGACACCAAGTGAAAACAGCTGCCAGAAATTTAATGGTGGGTAGGCTGGGAGGAAAATCCTAGTTATGGAAAAGGGACAAAAAAGAATAATTTGAATGCTTTTGTAAAGCAATCCCTTTTCAGTGATGCTGAATTCTTGGTACACTTGGCTGAGGATTTCAAAGAACCATGAAATTACAGGAGAGCTGAGGCTGGAAGATGCCTCTGGAGATCATTCAGTCCAACCTCCCACCATCTAAGAGCAGGTCAAATAGATCAGGTTGGCCTATACTGTGTCCTCTCCCTATTTTAAATATCTGAAAGGATGAAGACTCTGCGAGCTCTCTGGGCAGTTGGTCCCAGTACTTGACCAGCCTGACCATGTAGCTAGTAAAAAAGCTTTTTTTGATGTTTAAACAGAATTTCTTGTATTTCAGTTTGTGTGTGTTGCTTTTTGTCCTTTTGCTAGTCACCCTTGAGTGACTCTGAAGGTCAGAGTTTGACTGCATTTGCTGTACTACCCCCTCATCAGGTATTTAGTACACATTGTTATGATCCCTGCTCAGCTTTCTTCTCTTGAAAGTAAACAGACCCAGCTCTTCTAGATAGTTGTTTGTTTTACAGGTGCTTTCTTCCCGTCATCCTTTTTGTGTGGTGCTTCAGTGGACTTTCTACAGTACACCCATGGCTTTCTTATGGTGGCAAACCCAGAACTGAATGCAGGCACCCAGATATGATCTGGGTTAGTGGAAAGAATAGAGCATCTCCCTCAACCAGGCAGTGAGGTTCTGCACAAAGGGCAAATGACTGGGTGATCTCTTCCAACTTGGTTTCCATACAGTTAGTTCCCAGTGTGAGGAAAGGTATAGTTTTATTCCTCCCCAGGTGCTGGATTTGATATTTCCCTATGCTGAACTTCATGAGTTTCTTGTCAGTCCATTTCTCTAGTCAGTCAAGGTGTCTCTGAGTGGCAGCAGCCCCATTTGCAGACCCATCTGCTGTATCAGCCAATCCTCCCAGTTCTGTGTTGTGTGCACACTTCCTGAGAGGACACTGTGCCCCATCGTTCAGGTAATTAGTGAAGATGTTAAACAGTGTCAGCCCCAGTGTCAATCCTTGTGGTTCATTGCTAGTGACTGGCCTCCAGGTGGACTTCGTGCTGCTGATGGCAACCCTGTAAGGTCAGCATTTAAGCGGTTTAAAGTTCACCTGGACTGCATCAGTTTTGTCCATGGGGATGTGATGAGAGGTGGTCTTAAAAGCTCTTGTGAGGTGAAAGTGCATTAGATACATGTAGCCCATGTATGTGCAGCCAGTACTGTAAGATGGAAAGGACTTCCTGAAAAAATAGTTTTGTTGTGGAAGTGTAATGTGACGGGCTGAATTTTGTGTCTTCTCTGATCTAAGTGATGCCAAAAATTTGGGAATAACTTTTCTGGAAGAATTTACCTGAACTTTGAAACAGCTGTACACATTTGAACACAAGCCCTATGAGGACAGGCTGAGGGAGCAGAGAGACCTCAACAAATTGAGGACAAATTGGGCAATCACCAACCATATGAAGTCCAATGAGGGGAAGCACTGGATTCTGCACCTGGGATGGAGCAACCCTGTATGTTCCTACAGACTGGGCAATGAGATGCTGGAAAGCAGCACCACAGAAAGGGACTTGGGCGTCCTGGTCAATGGCAAGTTGGATATG
>VYXB01006190.1:109444-133034 GCA_013397135.1 Pachyramphus minor
TGACCAGTGACAGAACCCGAGGGAATGGCCTGAAGTTGTGCCAGGGGAGGTTTAGGCTGGGTATTAGAAGAAAGTTCTTTCCCCAGAAGGTGGTTGGGCACTGAACAGGCTCCCCAGGGCAGTGGTCACAGCTCCAAGCCTGACAGAGTTCAAGAAGCATTTGAACAATACTCTCAAGCAAATGGTGTGACTCTTGGGGATGGTCCTATGCAGGGCTAAGGGTTGGACTCAATGATCCTTGTGGGTCCCTTCTAACTCAGCATATTCTGTAATTCTGCGATTTGGCAACAGCTTAGCAAAAAATCTGACAAATTCTAAACTATCTGTCGTTTAGGGCTTTTTAAAAATGTATGCATTTTAGAAGAACATACCAACAGTCTTTTACAAAAAACTATTTTTTGTGTCTGTCTACTTGGAAAACTAAGGGGTGTGTGTGTGCAGTCACCCTGCCCAAGACTGATTAAAATGGCAAACGAATTGTAGTAGAACAGAAAGAAGAATTGTAATTGGGACCTACTCCTCTCTTTATCTCTATTTCTCTTTTTTTCTATTTTCAAAACATCTTAGAGATGTTTCAGAAATAGAGAAATCAATTCTGCTAAACCAAAAAATGCTTTTAAGAGTCCAGAGAGATGGGATTTTCTTTCACAGCCGCTGTTCCTTAGAGAACAAGTTTTCAGTTCTCTTTTAAAAGTATTGTAAGTACATTTACATTAGATACTCTTTTTAGGATGGAGATTAAGAGTTTGACCAAAATACCAGTCTTTGTATGTTACCTTTCTTCTTTTATACTCTGATAAAACAAAAAACTGTTCTGAAGGCATGGAAAGAAACAAATTAAATCATACAAGGCTTAGAGGGACAGGGTTTTTTGCTGTTCACGATTGAAAGCAGTTATCTGATGTACAAAATACTAGCATAGAAAAGCAGAATGGTTGAACTGGAAGTTCATAAAATTATGAAGCTTACAAAGGCCCCTCAAAATCTAATTAATGCTCTCTCTTCCTTTGGTAAATTTCTCTCGATTTATTCTCAGAATAGCTTTTCCAGTCTGGGACCGTAGGTCCAAGAATAGAAGACACTTCTCCAGAAATTATGTTTCATTTCATGACCTTTTTACGTTGTTTTGTTCAGTATGTAGCATTCCAGTCTGCACTGCCAGGTAAAATTAAAAACTGACAACCTTAAAAAAACCCATTGCTTCATTAATTGTTTTTTTGAATATATAGACATTTAAGTTTCTCGTTCCCTTTTCTTTGAGTTCAGAATGACTTGTTGAAAGGGAAAAACTGCTCAGTTTGTGTAGCTTAAAGTCAGGATTGAAGTGTCTTATTGTTTTATTAGTGACACGAGAATTATTTAACAATAATATATTGATAATTGTCAGTCGCTAAACTAGAGATGCGGGATCCATACCAGATATACAACAGGTGAACATTACCAATTTCTCTGCCATTTTCTATACCTGTTTTTGAAAAAAAATCTATTGCCTGCATGAGGACTCCTCTCTCCCAAACACATAGAGGTAACCTCCCCTTCAGGTGTGTTTCAAACAGTCTCTTCTCATGGCAATGCAGTTTTCCTGTTTGCTCAGACCTCTTGTGACAAATGCGGGCAGTCAAACTTTAAGTACTTATTGTATATCTCAGGAGTACCATAGGCAAGTGACCTCAGGTGAAGCCATAGGTGATTTCCTGTGGTTATGTACATTTTCCAGCTTTTCGTTAACTCCATGATGAAAGATGAAACTCTGTAAGTACCCATGCTGGTTTAGTAACAGATTTTAATTGCTTGAATAAGACATTTAATCTTTTTTTCCTTTACCGTGTGGGAAAACCAGGAAGGTCTTTTTTTGGTGACCACCTACAGATCCCCTCCTTAGTTCTGTGCCTTCCAGTGAAGTGCCGCTGTTCTTACTAAGTGATGTGCAGCTGTCCTAGATTTAGCAGTTACATGTCCTGTCTATGACCATGACCCTGAGCACTGAGCTCTTACATTTTGAATGACTGATTTTTGGTGCTAGGATTCTGAGATGTGGAGGAAGCACAAATGTATTATTAGGTATCATGTGCACTGCTGGCATAGATTTAAATTCTTCCCGGACTTTTTTTCCCTCAAGTTTTGTGGTTACTAGAGCTATCATCATGAAACTGACTGAGTTTAGAGTGGTGCTAGGGTTTTAATTTCCTGGCAGGCATAAAGATGTAATGTAGCATATAAAAATGATAGCACGTTTATGGTTCACACTGAAATTTGTTGTTGATGTCGATCAGATTGGATACTAAATTTAAACTGTGCTAGCTAAATGAGGCAGGAGAAGAAAAATATAAACTAAATATAAAGTGCTTCCATCTGGAACTAGGAGAGAGATTTGGAGGACTGCTTTTTGCACGTGTCTTGGTGTGATTAGGAAGAGAATGAAAATTCTTTCCCCTGTTGCTGAGCCTTATTAAATCTTGGTAGACAAGGGGGTACGTAATGACAAAAGCCATAACTCTGCCTTGGTGAGTGTGGAATGGAAGTGCTGGCCTTTTGAATATGATACTGACTAAAAATAGCCTTGTTCAGGATAGCATATTTAATGAATTAGGCAGTGTTCTTCCAAAAAAATACCATAGAGTCCTTCGAGACGTTATGGAAGTAGAGCTGTGAAAATCCCAAGTGTATGGAGTAAGCAAGGTTCATAGGAACAGATACTATTTTTCATTAATCAGCTGGTATAACTGATGAGCATGGGGTAAAAACTGAAGTGCATGGCTGTGGAAGCTAATTTTTTTATTTTGAACTTAATTAGGGAAAAACCACCCCAAATTAGGGTGGGTTGGAAACAAATGCCTTGATCTTAGTTTTGCGTTCTACACTTCATCTGTGTCAGAACCCTGATTGCACCTTCTGTCTATGAGTTGAGTTAGGAGAGTTCAGTGTTGTCTCCTCTGTAGAGAGGAGCTGTTGGGAGAAAAGCTATAAGGGCCTGACACTACTTTCCTTATTGGAGCTGCTTTAATCTGATGCTTTACTGTTTGTGCTATATCACAGCTGGTGAGCAGGTGTGTCTGTGTCTGTCTTGTACTTTCTTGATCCTGACCTAGACCTGGACCGAGTGGCTGGGCTTTTTGGCCTAATCTTGGACTTGCCTTGTCACTACAGGCTTGCAATCCCTGGATTGTATCTGGCCCTGATCACTGTCTCCGGATCCGGCCCTGACCTAGACATTGCCACTGAACAGCCCTGACTTACTGCTCTCACCTGCCTTGTTTTCACTCTCATTTCCCAGCTTACCTTCCCTTACAGAACCAGCTGGCCTTTTCTGCTCTCTCCCAAGTTGAACCTAAAATGCAAATTTAAGTTGTAACTTAAATGGGAAGACTACACATTATCTCATTTTTCCAGCCTTTTGACAAGATTTTTGTGAATAGTAAGCAGTGGAAAAGGTAGCTCACATAGGTACAGTCTTCATGCTTGGAGGTTTTTAGAGATTGTCTGGATAAAGTGCTGTGTTATTTATGTGGAACTGCATAAAACCAATTTGTATCTTAATCTTGTTTTAGTAAGTAGGATCTTTGCTTTATTTATCACTTTGTGCAAAAGTTTAAAGTTAAAAATACTCCAGCATTGTGAAAAATATATGAAATTAATACATTTTCTCAGAATGCTACTTATTTATCAAGATATTATTGCAAGCTCAAGAACCTCTTGAATTTTTCAATGAGCTTGAGTGGTTGATTGTGTTCTCTTAAGCTCTTGAGTTGTCGTCCACATCTCATCTCTCATTAGGAACTTCTCAAAAGTATGCTGTATCTTTATCATTGCCATTTACCCTTCAAATGCAGAGAGAATGGAAATAGATAAGTTGGTTGTTTCTCTTAACTAAAGCAGCTTCTAAAAAAATCTATTTTGCAACAAATACATCTTAAAAATATTTTCATTACCTTGGATGAAAGCTTGTAAATGAACAAAAATTCCACATGTTTATTTATTAGTCTTGTGTGGGTTTGTTCCCATCCTCAGTGCAGTATATCTGCAGACCAGGAGAAAGAAAGCACAGTCTCAAAACCTTTAAGACTTGTTTATGTTTTCAGGTNAATTCATCTTAGCTCTAGGTAAAGAGATGGACTGAGTGACATTTTAAAATGGCTTGTAGCTTTCTCTTGTTATGATTTCAAAGCATTGTAAGATGATTTATGTTGGAGAGGACTCCAGAAGGCCCATAGTTCCATCCTGTTTTCAGAGCAGTGTCAGCTGTGAGGTTCAAACCAGATTGTTTGGGATCTTGAAACGTGCAAGGGTCTGTCTGCAGACATTAGAACCTTGGCATACTGGCGCACGTCCCCATCCCACTGCATGTGAGAAAGTGCAAGAATTAATGCATCACTGCAGTGCATGTCACTGGTCCTGCAGAACAGGGCAAAAGAGATATACTCCCCTTGGGAAGGTGGTGGTGAGGGCAAGAAGAAACCAGGAAGGAACAGTGCTCTATCCCTTCTCCTCAACTCCCTGGGTTCCTTCTACACTGGGTTCTCTACCTCTGCCTTTGGCTTTGTTTAAAATGATGTAGCTGTAGAACAAGGTAGAGTAATCAGTGTTAAAGAAACGTTTCAGCTCTTCATGACATTAGCATGATCTCCTGATGTCTCAGCTTTTCTACTCTGCACGCATCATGCAGAGATGGATGGGAGTGAAAAATAAGTTGTGGTGGGGAAAAGACCTGTTGCTGTGGACGGGGACTGGGGGAAAAGAAGGCAGGTTCTCTCCCTACCTGTCCCTGTCAAACCTTTGTTGAGGAGCAGCACCCTGCCCTGCTTTCAAAGGGCTGCACTTGACCTTTCAGCTCTTGCCATAACCTCAGTCTATACCCGTTAAGGAGTAGCCTTAACTTACAGCTTTCTTTTCCAGTCTTATCTTACAAGTTATAGGGCACAGATATGCTTTTTCTTTAGCTGCTTATCATTAGTTCTTTTTTGCTCTGTTCCTGTCATTGCTGAAAATTACACTATATGCATAACAGTAATTTATTACACCAGTGCAATGTAACAGTAATTTACTACAGAGGTGCATGATGAAAGTCAAAATGAGGAAGACTGATGGTCATAAGTCAAGATTTTTCTGCTGTATGATGTCTTTGTAAAATTCTTACCTTACTGCCTTCTTTACATCTTCAGACTCGCCTTACATTCTGAGGATATCTTCATGGTAGGATCCACAGGGACAGTGACTACTTATAATGAACTCTGAGAGGTTCTGTCAATATGGATGGCTTTCTGCTGATTTTAGAGCTGTTTCAGGAACAGGTTTTTTTTGTTTTTTTTTTTTTTTTTTTGCTATCACCAGTGCCTACTTAGTTATGTACCTGAAAAACTACTTATTTTTTGTGCTTCCTTGTGCGCTCTGGACTCTGTGACAGATGTGTATGTGTTGATAGCACTTCTTTGCTGGGGTAACTAGACATTCTGCCTTAATCACAGGCTGTGTTTGCTACTTGAGGTATTTGAGTAAAGTTAAATACTTGAGGATTTTCAGTCAAAAACACTTCCTTCAATTTCATATTGTTCCTTGTTATTTAGTGGTTTTGGTCACTGGGAAACTACATAAAATACACAAGCCTTGGTACTTTAATTGCTGTATGTTCCTTCTGTTTCTCACTTACTAAGTTTTAAATGCCTTATTGATGATTCAGGCTATCTAGGCTGACTTTTGGCCTGTTTCAATGCAGTCTTTTGTGGGATAAGACTTGGGTAGCAGAAACCTTTCTAAATTTTCCTGTCTTAATCTGTTTACATGCAGACACTTGTGCGATGGGGCAGGCAGGTGGGCAATGCAGTGTTCCATTACGGCTCTAAATTAGAATCCTGTTGTCTCTAAGGGCAAGAAATATTTATTTGGTGGTGTAATTTTAGGCAGCAGACCTAGAATCTTGTGTTTGAAGCACGTGTGATGAGAAATGCTTTTTTTCATTAGTGCAGCTGAAATCAGCAAGTGTAGGTGCTTTCTTTAAGTTATTTTTAATGTAATGTATTAAACAATAGTCATATTTATTTGCAGACAAAATATGCAAAATAGCATGCTGTTTATGCCTTCATTAGTGTGTAAAACCTAAACAAAAGCATTTGTTTGGTAAGCTGTTTTATTAAAATTCAGATGTAAAGAATATAGCTGTGCTGTAAAGTGGCTTGAAGAGTAAGTCTTTAACTGGTGCAATAATTAACATTATTCTAATGTATTCTAAATGTATCTTTGGGGATATTTGAATATTTGCAATTTTATCTCTGTTTTCAGGGAAATTCAAATGGCATTGCTACTGTGGATGTTTCAGCAGGCTTTGTGGGACTAGAAAGCTATGTGGAGATACCAGCTATCTTCCTTACAGCATTTGCAACATATGCGGGACCTTTCCTTTGGGGCATTCATCTGCTGTGCTACTTAAGTTCTGAAGTCAGCAGGTAATCATGCTAAAGTAATGCTCCTCTGTGTACTGCAGATATAAGTACCATGCACAAAGTGCGTATTTTTTCAAAGAAATAGGTTTTGTTCACGTAATTTTTTTTTCCCTTGGAAGTTTTCTATTAAGAAAATGCATGTTCCTTTTTCAGTATGGGTTTGTATCACCTAACTCTTCCAGTTCCATTTTATCTGCAGAAGTTTTGCACTGGGAATATGCATGTATGTTTCACTAATTTTTTTCTCTGAATACATTCTCAGTTTGCTGTGCTAAATTACTTAAAATTTTACTGCGTTTTGTTGTGACAGCATGTTCTGCCTAAAAACATTCTTCTCAGAACCTATTAAGTCAGGGACCTGAGAAGGACTTTTCTATAATAGTAGAATAGAATTCAAACTTAACTAACGTGATGTTCTTTGAATGTCTGTCCTTCTTTGGCATAGTGACATGCAGCGTTTTATGAATAAAGCATACTTATATTATTGTATGTTACTGGTTATTGCAGTCATTTGTAGATAAAATTTTCCTGTCTTGGGTATTTCGTGTGGCAGAAAAGTTAAAATGAGTTAGTGCATTAGAGTTTTAAGAAGACAGTTGAAAAATGCTGGGTAATTTAAGAGTATGCATGTAAAATCCAATTGGACTCTCTAAAATTGTTTTAAACTCATCATTGAGGGTACTCAAAGGGAGTGATGCAGTATTTTAAAATAGACAGAGGAGCTGTGAGTTCTGTATTGTATTGTATCAATGTCCAAATTCAAAAACTTGATATATTTTCATAGAAATAACATTCGGCAGTGACTAAATTCTTACTATCTCAGAGCCCTTTCTCTGTTATCTGTGGAATTGAAATGCACTTTTTTTTAATTGATGAGGAAGATGTTGCAGTAGGCTTGGCAGGTAGGATTTTAGACAGTATTTAGTTCATCACAGTTTTTTGTCTTATGCATTGTCATCCTCTGTAAACCTCAGACTCCCTTTTATCTACAGTGTCATCCAGTCTCATCATGTCAGTGCTTTTTGTTTCTTTGACTTTTGCTTGTTTGTTTTGGGCTATGTGAACTTGTGTTGGCTGGTGTGTGTTCACTAAAGGTGTGAGGAGATGGGATCCCCAGCCAACCCAGCTGCATTATCTAGGGGAAGTTTTTGAGCCAGCAGGGACCTGTTAATACAGACTAAAACCCTGCACAGTCACTGTGTCTGTTGTTCTGTATTAACGGGCACCTTTAACAGGTATTCACAGTGATTAACCTTCATTGACTGATTTGTCTGTCCGCTATATTGCTCTCTAAAGATGTCTAGCACTCTGCTTGGTTGCTGTGGAATTATGCAGCCCAGTGCTGGGCCATTGTATTGCTCTGGTAATGCACTCCTTAGTGTAGATCGATACTCACTGTAGAACATTATCTCTCAGCCCAAGACCAGCTAGCTTGAACTCATCTTTGGCTCACATAGATTGGTACAGTCTAAGTACTGATGTTCTTGTATAACGCTTCTGAAAGCCAACCTTTTCTGTGTTCATTCTGGTATTTTTTTTGCTTCAGGAGGAGTACATGTGGAATACACTAATTATTGATATCTTGATCCTAGGAGACAAGAGATCCTTTTCTTGAATTTTCCTTGCTACCTGGTGACTTGACAGCAGACTAAGTTTTAACTCTAATGCTCCTCAGTGTAGCTTTAGCTACTCCTTTGCTCCATCAATACATTTTTCTAGTATCCAAGCTCATCAAATTTTCTCCATTCTTTCAACTCTCTTTAAGAGGGGTGCTCATGTACACATAAAAACTGCTGCCAATTGTCTTCTAGGAAATATGTGTCCCATGAACCTGGGTATTGCTTGCATTCTATTAATATCCTCTTTTTCCCAATTCCTTTATACCTCTGCCATGCTTTGTTTAAAACAGTTCTATATGGTTTCACTGTTCACAACCATGTTCTTGTTGTGTGAGGATTTTTTTTAGCAGTCCCACTCTCCTTTCTTCACTATTACACTGTAGGTGCTTTGAACTGACACTTTTTGCTTGTGCTTGGAGGACTCTGAGAACAGTAGAGTAAACTACTCATGCCATTGTCTGGGGAGGGAGGGGCAAAGAGTAAGAGTTCCCATAATTTAAAGAGCTGCAGTTTTAATGTTGTTTAAAACCTAGACTGCAGACTGTGATGAACACTAACATACAATGAAGAGAAAATGATACCATATAGCATGTTTTTTGAAAGCTTTTCTAACAAAATAATGAAAAACTTCCTGTAACAAAATTTTTGAGTGTCTGTACTTCTTTAATATTGTTTCAAGTAATATGCCTCTGTAGTAGTGTTGGTTGTTGTTCTGATGTTTTCTTGATTGAATTTTTGCAGATTAAAAGCTCAGCTCTTAGTGTTGCCAGGTACAATGCTGGTTTAACCTGTGCTCAAGTGGGTAGCTACGGCCTGTAATGCCCACATCACTTATGTAAGTAGATTTTATTGAGCAGCCTGTCTCTGTAGCCATTTTAAGATTCATTTGGGTCAACTGGTAAGGTCATTTACTCAATGAAACAGTGGACAAAAGTGGACTGGAATCTCTAGCTGCTGGGACTTACTTAAATTGGTATGTTAATCTGCTCAGAACTTGGTCTGTATCCTTTTTATTTTACTCTTGTGCTTTGCCATTGCTGCCCAAATGATTGTCTCATTACTCTGTTGATATTCATTGGAACCAAGGCTGGAAGTGCAGAAGGCAGAGGGTCATCTATTTCGTGTGTTTTCTTAAATGTATGGGAGATTGAACTTCTTAAAAAAACTGCTAGATGCTTTAGGATTTTCTTTATAAAAGCTTCTTGATAACTGTCTTATAAGCAGTGTGCCTTGGTCAGTGAAATTCAAATCCTTTCCGTTTTAGTGTAGTCCTGAGAGCAAGATGAAGATCCTTTCCCTGCTTCCTCTGGGTGGGAAGGCCTAAAAGAATCAGCTGCCCTCTTTTGTGGAGTCCATTTAGTGGGTCCCATTAGATTGCCACAGGATGTTGTCAGGATTCCTGACCCATTCTAGTCTGAGATGAATGGATGTACCCAGAACCACTCAGCAGTGCTGTTCTTATCAAAGAGCCTACCATCCTGCAGCCTCTTTTAGTGCTGTTGCTCTGAAAGAGGAGGTTGACCTAGACAGGGAAAACTGACTTCAGGGCTATTTTTGTTTATTCCAGCCACTTAGCAGAGCACATGTAATTTATAGCTGCATCAGTTGTGTTGGCTTACTAGAGCTTCTTGATGAAGTTCTTTGAAACTGGGTTCCATCCTAAGGGCAAATAGACCTGTATACGTTTTCCTCTTTCTTCATTTTCCGTTTATGAAACCATGGAATACTTGAGTCTGGAGTCCAGCCCTCCTGTCCAAAGGAGGATCCGCTAAAGCAAGCAGGGAAACTCCAGGACCTCCTCGAGCAACCTGTTCCAGTGTATGGCAACACTTGCAGTTAACCAGTTATTTACTGGTGTTTAAAGGGAATTTGTTGTATATCAATTTGTGTCCATTAACTTTCATCCTTTCATTGAGCACCAGTGAAAAGAGTCTCAATACGTCTTCTTCACCTTTGCCCATGAGACATTTATGAACGTTGGGGAGAACCCTGCTGAGCTTACTCTACTCAAGGCTAAAAAATCCCAGCTTTCTCAGCCTCCCACTGTATGTCAGATGCTCCAATCCCTTAATCATCTTTGTGAGCTTTCATTGGACTCACTCACAGTACACCTATGTCTGTCCTATACTGGGGAGCCCGCAGCTGGATCCAGAACACCAGATGTGATCTCACCACTGCTTAGCAGAGGGGAAAGATCAGCTTTTTCAACCTGCTGGCTCTACTTTTCCCATTACAACCCTGGGTTGTTTCATGGAAACATTGCTTGCTCATGCTTAGCTTTTTGTCCAGCAGGAGTAACATACGCCCTCTGCCAAGCTGCTTCCCAGATGGTCAACCCCAGGCCTGTTCTGGTGCATGGGTTTACTTTTCCCCAGCCTCAGAATTTGGCATCTCCCTTTGTTAAACTTCTTGAGTTTCTTGTCAGTTCATTTCTGTAGCCTGTTGAGATGTCCCTGAGTGGCAGCAGACCCATCTGCAGACCCACCTCCTGAACAGATCACTCCTCCCAGCTCTGTGTCATGTGCAGGCTGGCTGAGGGGACACTGCCCTGTCACCCAGGTCATTAATGAAGACATTAAACGGTATTGGCCCCAGTGTGACATCCTGTTGATCAATAGTGACTGGCCCCCAGGTGGACTTTGGCGGTAGATAAATAATTTTCGTTGCACATGACTGTCCACTTTCCCTAGCCTGGACTGCATCAGTTTGCCTGCGGACATGCGGTGAGGGACATCAAGAGCCTACCTGTGAGGTGAAAGTGCATTAAATACATGTAGCTCATATATTTTTGGTCAGTATGGTAAGAGGATAAGGTAGAAGATAAGGAGGTTTTCAAATAATACATTTCCTGTGGAAATGTAGTTGGAAGTCCTTAAATAATTTGCTTCCATCTGATCAAACATGTGAAACTGTAAGATATTTTCCTCATATGGAGAGGTAAATATGTTTCCAAAATAATTAAGTGGCATGTGATAGACACTAACATGGATATAACTGCCACTTTTAATCCTTCAGGCTCTCCTGAGAAACTTGGCAGCTTAAATGTGATGGGATTTTCACAGACAGAAATAGAAAGAAGAATTCTTTAGGTTCAGTCTCCATGGAAACTGTGCAATAACTCTTGAAACTATTTTTGAGACAGGGAGTACTGATTAAACTGATGCCTGAACTTAACCAAGTGTTCTGTGTGTGACTTGCATAAATTCCAGGGAGCACCTCATTCATGTAAAGGGTATTTTTTACAGTGACTACTCTATTGGTCTGACCTGAAGTAGAACTTTGTAATTTTTGGATCCTTGACTGGAAAAGGGCCATGTTGTTGGATCATCTGACCTATATTATATGACCTCACTGTGCAGTACACTCCAGATGGATTCAGTTTTCAAGCTCCTACTGAAACAAAATTGTTGTGTGGGTGACGTTCACAGTATTCTGTAATTGCAGCACTTCGGCTAGGCATCATGATAGTTTTTAGATTACCTGCACATTGGAATCTGTTTAATGAGTTAAGTGTCAGGGTGATCTGGTGGCTGTTTCCTAGCACTGAAGGCTGCATACCTGTTGGCTTTTTTCCCTCAGTGATCAAAGTTGTATCAGTGCTTTCATGTTAGTAAATGGCTTTCAGATGTTGAAAATGGAAGTTATGCCCAACAGGAGAGTGTTAGTAGCTGCATAACTTTGATGTTATGCCTTGACTTTCTTAATGTGGAATTCCAGCACAGCAAACTTAAGTTTCGCTGTGAATTCTTTTATAATATTGATCTAAACACAATTAGGAAGGCATGCTAGCTACATGAATTTCAGCAGTTAGTATCAGCCTTTGCCATTTTTGGTCTCATGTGGTTGATGCATTGAGTCCCCCATTCACAATACATTAACATTAACATTTTTTGTTCTGACATAGGCTGGACATGCAGTGAGTGTTTCAATATACTTTTTTTTTTTTTTGAGTCCGAGGCAGAAAGTGCAACCCTCCTTAAAGACAAAGGAATGATACAAACATTTTTTGCTGAACCTTTCAGTATTTTATAGAAGTAGTTTTTTATTCTTTGGGTTTCACTCCATTCTCTCTTCTTAGGTTAATTAAAGCTGAAAGAATGTTTACATCTAAGAATATATACTGCTGCATTATCTAGAATAGTAATACATTTTATATCTTGTGCTGCCAGCAGCCCCACTCTCTAAATAAATAAAAACAGTACAGAAGAAGTTATTGTTTCTTGATGTGCATGGAAATCTGGAAGTGATTTGATAAAATTGGGCTGGGGTTTTACTGCCATAAGCAGGAAGAGTATTTCTTGAGATACTGTCATTGTGGAGGTGGCTGAAGATTCCTCTTAGACTTAGTTACTGCTCTGTGATGGATACCTCTTCATTCATTCCTCTGTCATACTAAGGATACACTAACTTTTCCTATGAGGTTTCCTTCAGGCATCCATGACTTTTAGCACTGAAAAGTATTTTCTTGCCAGAAAGTGATCCACCAAAGTAGGATTGCCTCTGGTAAATGACATGTTGCTTCAAAGCCATTTGCAAAACAAATGTCCTCCTCTTGCTCCATGGACCACATTTTAAGTGGTCTATCACTTTTTCTTTGTGGGTGGTATTGAATTGAACTCGTTCTGAAAATCTTTCTGGGTTCTGCTCAAGCTCTGTTTTGAGGTTGTCATGGTTACATTGTCTTCTTCCTCTTGCTCTTCTGGTGTTCATGTGACTTACAGAAGTATGCTTAAGAGCATATAGCTTAGTTGACTGTAAAGTCTTCCAGTTCTCATTGCATCTGTAGAGCTGCAAACTGTCTCTGACTCTACCTAGAGTCCAGGTATGAAGTATCAATTTGCTGTATTTGTGCTTTATTTTTGTTTTGAACCTCTGTATTGTGAGACAATATTTTTCTGCCATCCTGTATGGTTAGGTTTCTGAATGCTGCTGACACAAAAAAGTTCATTAAATGTTAATACACGCATAAGCTTATTGAACATATTAAGAGAATCAACATTAACAATGTTGGGCATGAGTAACCTAGGGGAAATTTTGTGATCAATGGTAAGCACACAGATCATTCTCAAAGAATAATGGCAGTCTAGTCAAAAGCTGCTAGCAGGACTCTAAAAGGACTTGAAAAACCACTGAAAAAATGAAACAATAATGAAAGGAGTGTTGGTTACATTTTTTGTCTGTAAATCAACTTATGGCAGTCCTTCCTATTGTTACTGAATCATAGCTACTGGAACATAACAGAGGAAAGCTAACTTTCTTCAGAATTGCAGAACAGGTGGTCATGGGGTACGTTATTTTCAAAAATTTTAGGTACAGGGTACAGAATTTTAGTAGATTCTGATGAAACGGATTAGATTTGTCTGTACTGGATCTAAGAAGATTTTGATTAGTCCACACAGCTGATTGTAGAGGAAGGGCTGTGAAGCTTGGTGCTGCTATAGAATGAAGTTGCACTTTCCTGCATGCTTTCACTTTCTCTCTGTGACTCACTATGTGTCATTATACCTTGCTTGCTATCCTGTCTCTCTTTCAGTCAGTATCCCTTTCATTATCTTGCTTGGTATCCTCCCTATCCCTCTCTTGCTATCCCCTTACCACCACCACACCACCCTGCCCCAAGCTTCCTTTCTCTCTTAGACACACTTTATACCTCTTTTTCATACTTTGCCTCTCACTTGCATGTGCTTTGCCTCTCTCCCGCTCACGCTTGTGGCAAGACAAGACTGTTCCATGTAGACTGATAAGACAGACCAGGAGAGAAAGCATAGAATTACAAGAGTACATATTTATTCATGCACATGAGATGTCGCAGCCAAACTGGGGCAGCTGGATGTGGTTTTACACAGGGTTCTTACACCTTTACTCACGCTTCTGTCTTGCTATTCCAGCCTCTCTCTCTGTCTCTCTCTGTCATGCACTACACCTGTCTTTTCCCTGCACCCACCACCCCAGCTTTTCCTCTCTTCTGCTTTCCTAGCTTTTCATAGACACTTGCCCTCCTTGTGCACTTTCCTTGTCTCTCATGCCTTGTGCTTTCATCATCCCTCATACTTGGATGTTCTCTGCCTTTTCTGTGTGCAGACATTTCCCACCTCTCACACGTTTGTGCTTCCCGCCTCTTACTTTTGTGCTTCCTCTCCTCGCAGTTGCTTACCTCTCTCCCATGGTCTTCCCCACTCTTGTGCTTCCCTCCCCAATTCACTTCTGTTCCTCTCATGCTTCTGACCCTCTGCAACCATGCTTCCCCCCCACCATCTTGTGCTTCCGCATGTTCTTTCCCCCTCACACACTTACTCCCTCAGACTTCTCTTTTCATGACTATCCATCATGCTTTCCCCTCTCTCATGTTCACTTTCTGCCTCTCCCAGTCATTCTTTCTCCTCCTCACACGTGCATTCTCCCTACCTTGTGTGCTCTTTCCACTTTTTCTAATGCACTTCTCCCCCTCTCATACAGCCTTCTGCCTTCTCTCGTGCACTTCTCCCCTTCTCTCATGCACTTCTACCTTCTCTCACATGCCTCTCTCTCTTGCCTGCTTCCCTCACTTTTTTGCTCTTCCCCAGGCTGGCACACTTCAATCTCTTTGGGTGCTCCTCTCCTCCTATGTGTGTTCCCATCTTGCAGCTTCCCCTTTGCATGCTTCTCGCTCTCGTGCCTTCATTCTCCTTGTGCATTCACTTTCTCCCTCTTGCATGCACGGGAATGCTCTCCCTCTCTCACTTGAATGTGCTTGTCTTTCCTGCGCTTACTTTCTTGTGCCCATTTGGTCTCATGTGTGTCTTTGTCTTGTGTGTCCTTCTCTCTCTTGTTTTTCCTTTTTGGTCCTTCTCTCTCTTGTTTTGCCTTTTTTGTTTTCTTTTTCCTTCTGTAGCTTTTCTCCTTTCTTACATGCTTTCCTTTGTCTCACAGGTATTCTAGATTGCACTCACTCAAACACTTTCAAATTCAAATTCCTTTCACTCTCCCTCTGTCCTGCATTAAATCTTTTACCTGGGTCCTCCTCCTCTCTTGCATACCTTTTCTTCTCCTAGCCCTTCCCTCCCTCATTGCCACTTTACCTCTTTGTCTCTTGCTTTCTCTCTCTGTATGCTTTCCAGTCTCCAACAGACTTTCTCTTTCTTTCATGCACTCTCGTTCTCTTTCTCCTTCCCACTCACTCTCTGTACCTTCTGTGTAGCTTTTTCTCTAAATCTGTAAAGCTTCTCCCAGCCATACCTTGCTTTTGGTCTTGAACCTGATCTTCGTCTCCCTCAGATTTGCATTTTCCTTCCCTCGGGGATTTCCTGTCTCTATCTTTGAAGCTTTCTTAGACCTTACACACACACACAGTGGCTTCCCCTTCTCTCTTCCCTCTGTCATTGTCTCCCCTTGTTCCTTTTTCTCTTCTCTGTTGTTCCTTCCCACTTCTCTCCCCCTCTCAGTGTGAGGCTTCCTCTCTCTTTCTCTCTGCACCCATATTTCCCTCTCTCTGACATCCTTTGCCTTTTTCTAATGTGCTTTACCTATCCCTCATCTGTTTCCTTATAAATGATCTGTATGAGAGATCGAGTGCACCCTCAGTCAGTTTGCAGATGACTTTGGATGGGGATCTGCTGAAGGGTGGGAAGGCTCTGCAGAGGGATCTGTAGGGGCTGGATCGGTGGGCCAAGACAATTACATGAGGTTCAACAAGGTCAAATGTTAGGTCCTAAAATACATTCACAGCCCATGCAGTGCTACAGGCTGGGGGCAGAGTGGCTGGAAAGCTGCCCAGCAGAAAAGGACCTATGGGGGTGCTGGTCAGCAGCAGCTGAACATGAGCCAGCAGTGTGCCCAGGTGGCCAAGAAGGTCAGTGACACCATGGCCTGTATCAGTTATACTGTGGCCAGCAGGATCAGGGCAGGGATTCCCCCCGCCTACTTGGTGAGGCCTCATCTCAAGTTCTGTGTCCAGTTCTGGAACCTTCTCTACAAGAAAGACATTGCAGTGCTGGAGTGTGCCCAAAGAAGGTAAAAAAGCTGATGAAGGATCAGGAACATAGGTGTTATGAGGAGCAGCTGAGAGAATGAGGTTGTTTAGCCTGGAGAAAAGGAGGCTGTCATTCTCTACAACCACCAGAAAGTCCTAGCAAGGTGGGAGTTGGTCTCTTCTCCCAAATATCATGTGATAGGACAAAATGAAGCGACCTCAAGCTGTACCAGGGGAAATTTTGATTGGATATTGGGAAAGAATTTCTTCACTGATTGTCAAGCGTTGGAATAAGCTTCCCAGAGAAGTGGTGGAGTCACCATCCCTGGAGGTATTTACATGTGTAGATGTGTAGATGTGGCGCTTTGGGACATGGTTTAGGGGTGGACTTGGCCGTGCTGGGTTAGTGGTTGTAGATAAAGATCTTAAGATCTTTTCTAACATATGATTCTATGTGCACTACCTCTTTCATGTATGTTCCTCTCATGCTTTCCCTGCTACCTGATGCTTGCTTTCTCCTGCACATTTTGCCTCCCCTGCCTTTCACCTGTATGTGGCGCTGAACCTTTCTCTTGTGCTTTTTTTCCCCTGTAATTCCATACTGCCCTGTCTCATGCTGTCACTTTGCCCTTATGCTTTACTCTTTGCCTCTTGTGTGTACTTCCCTCCACATGTGTGGTTCCCCTTTTTGCAGGCATTTTCCCCCCCTTGCACACTTCCCCCGCTTAGGTACATTTCAGTCCCTTGTGCATGTTTTCTTCTTTGCATGCATGCCACCTCTGTCTCACACACTTTTTTTCATGTGAGCTTTACCTTTGGTGTGCTCTGCTGCTCCCTCATTTATGCATTGCTTCTCATGGGTGTACTTTGCCTTTCTCTCTTTTTTGCACGAATGCAAGTTTTTCTGCTCTCCTTCTTTTATATGCATTTTGCTGCTGTCTTATGTGCTTTGCTGTCAGTGTGTCAATTTAGGCACTTTATTCTCCTGTTCTGTCTTGCTTTTGTGTCTCATGTTCTTTTCTGCCCTCTCATGAATTTCCATCTCTCCATTTTTCTCTGGTTTTCTCCCTCAAGCTTTCTGTCTCTGACAGTCCTCCTTGTCTCACTTGCTGCTTCACTCTCTGTCTCACTATATTTCTCTCTTCTGCTCACTGTCACACCCCCCCAACCATTCCTCTCCCTCTTGAACTTTCCATTTCACTATCCATCTCTTGCATCTCGCCTCTCTCCTCCCCATCAGTCTCGGTCTATCTCTGGCTTCTCTCCTTTGGTACCTCCATCTCTTCTGCTCTGTGTCTTATCTTTCACTCTCCCTGAGACATGCTTTTCCTCTCTCAGTTGTGTTGCTGCTCCACAGCTTTTCTTCTCTTCCAGACATGCTTTGCCTCTCTCCCTCACTCACTTTGCTTATCCCATGATTTGTTTTCTCTTGTGCTTCCCTTTTTACATTCTGCCTTGCTTTGCCTCTTGCACTTTCTCCATTCCTCATGTGCTTTCCCACCTTTTGGCACATCCTTGCAAGTACTTTCCCTCTCTCATGCTTTCAGTCTCTCACTTGTGCTTTCCCTTCACTGCTTGCTATTTCTCTGTTACTCCCCCTCCCTTTTTTTTTCTTTCAGCATCCCACTCTCTCTCCCCCTTTCCATCCACCTGTCTCTTGGGCTCTCCCTTTGTCTCAGATGTGCTAAGACAAAGCACATCAGTATTTCTCTCTTCCCCCTCACAAATTACCCCCCAGTCTCACTTTTATGTTTCTTCTCTTTGTTTAGCTTCTGCCTCTTTGTCTCTGCTTGCCTTGGGCTTTCTCTGGACTCCGTCTCTCTGGCCTTCCATTTGTCTCTCTCTCTTAGATATGTTATCCCTCCTAGCAGTGTAGTTTTTCACTGTCTTAGTTCCCTCTGGCCTCCAAACCGTTCCTCACTTCCTGGCTTCTTTCCTCCCCTCTCACAGAAACTGTGTCTCCCTCTTGTAGATGTGCTTTTCCCTCCCATTCAGATCAGCCTCCTTTTTCACAGACCCTTCCCCTCTCCTACAACCTTAAAAACATCTACTCTATCTGATGTGTGCTGCCTTGTCACATGCACCACCTGTTTCTTGGTTTCCTTGTCTCCTACATTCTTGTGAGCATTTGTGCTGTTTTCTGTTTTCCATTTCTTCCACGTTCCCCACTTTTCCTTCCTGGTGTCTTCCCATTGCTTTCTCTTTCTCTTGCTCTCACTTTTCCTATGTGTTTTTCTCTTTTCTGCCCCAAATTCCCCTTCTTTCTCAGATGTGCATTCCTCCTCTCTCTGATAGGGTTTTCCTCTTTCTCTAACATGTTCCTGCTTTTGCAGTTTTCCTCTTTTGGTTTCACTTTCCCACTTGCACTTTCTTTTGGTTGTGCTATTCCTTGCTATCTGCTGTTGTCCCTCTCTCATGTTTCCCTTTTCCCTCACTTTCCCTCTCATCTTTCTGAATCCCATTCCCCTGAAGCTTCCTTGTTCTTCCTCACTTTCCTTCCCTCTCTTTTGCTCTGCTGCTCAGTGTTATGTTTTATTCACCCGTTGCACTCTTGTCCATCTCTGAAACATGTCCTTTATTGTGTATCGTATTCCCTCATTTATACTTTCAGTCTCTCTCTCATAACTTCCCTTTTCTGTGTTTTATTTTCCCTCCCTCTAATGCACAGCATTCCCCACACTGTCCCTGTCTCTCATGGATGCATTTTGGTTCCATACATGCATTCTGACACTCTCTCATGCTATCCTTTTGTGACTCATGTGCTTTGACTCGTTTGTTTCTTTGTTCTCCTGGGTTTCCTTCTCACTCTTGTACTTTTTCCTTCTCTATCTTGCATTCCCAGTCTCTCTTTCCTCATCCTGCATGCTTTTCTCCCTGTTGCACAATTTTCATATCTCCCTTCTTTCAGTTTTCCTTTTGCTCATGCTTCCTGTACTTTTCCTGTGATTTTCTTCCTTTCTTCCGCCAGCCCTTGCTAACCCTTGCTATCCATATATCTATCTTGCTTTCCCCCTTCACTCTCACACTCTCCCATCCTCTCTCCCCCACACACTCTTCTCTCCCTCCCATCTCAATTTATTTTCCTTTTATTTTCACTTCTTCTCTCTTCCCCCTTGATTTGCCGTCTCCCTCTCTCAAATGCTTTTTGCCTGTATAATCTTTCTTCTCTGGCATACTTTCTCTCCTTTCCATAGTTTCCCAAAGTCACATGCTTTCTTCTCTCTTAGTCTGCCTTCTCTCGGGTGCCCTTGCCCTGTCACATGCACTTTGCATCTCTCCATAGTTTCTCAGCCTTGCACGTGCTGCTTCTTTATCTTGCACTTGCTTATCCTTCTCTCCCCCTCTCCCTAACACACGTTCTTTTGCACAATTCCTTTCTCTCCTGCTGGTACCTTCCCTCACTAATGCTTTATGTCTTGTGCTTCCCAACCTTCTTTTACACTATCCCTCCCTCCCACAATCAGTTTTTCTCAATCCTGTTCTTTCTCTCACTTTTCCCTCTCAGTCTCTTACTCCTTTTTCCTCCTTTCCCTGCCCGCTCACTCTGTCCCTCCTTGGACGTTCCCATCTCCCCACTCTGTGTTTCTCTTCACTCTCCTTCCTTTATCATTTCTCAGACATTTTTTCTCATTCACTTTCCCTCTCTCATGTGCTCTTCCTTCTTCTTTACTTTTTTTGCCTCTCTCACACTGCCTCTGCTATGTCCTTCCTTTCCCTTTTGGATGCTTTGCCTTTCTTGAGTGCTGCTACTTTCTTTTGCACTTCCCTCTCGCCACTCCCACTTCTCTCTGTCATTCTTTCTTCCCCTGTGTGTGCTGTTCCATCTAAGACACATTTTTCTACTTTGCTGTGTGCATTTTCCCTGTTGATCATGCTTTCCCAATGTCTATCTCTCTTCTTATTGCTTGCTACTCCTACTTCTCCCTAAGTATCCCTCTCTTTTCCCCTTTTTATCCCTCCCTCTTTGTCTCTGTTGTTTTCCATTGCCTCAGTCATGCATTTTCTCTCTCTGTGATGTGCTTGCTCTCCCCCTTCCCTCCCCAGATTTCTCTCTCAAGCATTCCCTCTGTCTTGATCACCCCATCTAACATACTTCATCTCCAGTATCCACTTTGCCTGTCTTGTACTCATGCTTTACCTCATTCAGATGCTTTCCAGCTCTTGTGGATTCGCTTTGCCTCTGTCACATGGAGTTGCACTCTCTGGCATACTTCCCTCACTGTGATGTGATTTCCTGCTTGCTCCTGCTTTCCTCTTGCCTGTGCTTTGAGTCCCTTAAGTCGGCTTTTCTTTTCTGTCTCATGCCACCCATTGCATCTCTTGCCACCCTCTCTCTGGTCCCTTCTCTCCCACTAGTGCTCTCCACCTCAATCCCTTTCCCTCCCCCTGCCTTCTCTCCGTTCCCCGTTCCTATCTGGCATACTTCTCATGTCTCTGCCATCCCAACTGCATGAATTCTGTCTCTCATGAATCACACCTCTGTGTTTTCTTTCTCAGACATGCCTTACCTCCCTCTTTCTAGTGTTTTCCCTCTTACTTTCACTTCACCTAACTTGTTTGCCATTTCTCTTGCGCCTTTGCTGTCCTGCATGTTTATGCTTTCTCAGGTGCTTCCCTGTCTCAGTGTCTGTTGTTCTCAACTCTTCACCTTGCATTGCCTTTCTCCCATGTGCTTCATCCCTCTCTCACACCCTTCTCTCTTTTGATTGCATTTTTCCTCTTGCTTGCATATTTACCTGTGCTTTTTCTTCCTTGCCCTCCTGCTATCCCAGTTCGCTTTGCCTTTCTGATGCTTTGCCTCTTTCCCTCTTCTGCACTTCTACTTTTGTCTCTCACACTTTCTCCCTTTCTCAAGCTTTCCATGGTGTTTCCCTCTTTCCATTGTGCCCTTTACCTCTGTGTGGTGCATCTTGTACCTGTCTGTCTCAACAGCCTCCCTCCTGCATGCATCCCCCTTTCTCTCATGTGCTTCCCCTCTCACATGAATACTGCTTGTCATGCTTTCATGATCTCCAGTGTGTGCTTTTCCTTGCTTGCTTCTCTCATTCTCTTGCACTCCCCTCTCTTGTGTGTCTTATTACTCTTCATTTCTGTCTTTCTCCCTCTCTTGCATGCTGTCTCACACAATTACCTCTCCTGTTTGCACTTGCAATGTCATTCATGCTTTTTATCTTGTCTAGTGTCATTCTTCCCTCTCTTCTGCTATCACTGGCACTATCTCTCTGTCTTGCTCCCTCTCTTTTTCTCTAGCTTTCCCCCTCTCATCTCATTTCTTCTTGCATTTTGTCCTCAGTTCTCCCCACCTCTCTCTTTCTTCAACTCCCACCCTCTCTGTCACTTGCCTCCTCTTCCTCACACACTTTCCCAGCAGCACATGATTTGCCTCCCACTCTCCTGCAGTGCATCTCTCTGTCATGTGCTTCTCCTGAACTTGATATCATTTGCCAATCTCATGCTCCCCTCACCTCGCGCTTTCTCACACACACTTTTCCCATCTCTACCTCATATCCCCTCTCTCACACACCTTCCCTCCTGCCATCATGCAATTTGCTTATCTAGCGTGTGCTTTTTGTCCTTATACTTGCTTTCTCATGCTTTGCTTCCCTTGCATGTGTTTCCTTTTCCTTGTGCTTTACTGTTTCCCTTTTATCTCATGTACTGTCTTTCTCACTAACCTCTTCTCTCATGCTTTCCCACCTTTCTCACATTTTTCCTTTTTCTTGCATTCTTGCATTCACTTATGCTTTCAGTCACTGGCTCAAGCTTTCCCCCTCTAGTTTGCTATTTCCCTCTATTGCTCTCTGTCCTTATTCTGCTTGCTACCCTTCTCTAGCTTTATGTCTCTTGCTGTCTGTTTCCCTCTCTGTCATATGGCCTTAGTGCTGTCTTGCGTGTTCATGTCCTCTCTCTTAAATATGCATTCCCTCTGTCTTTACTGGACTCTGATCACTTCTCTTGCTTTCTGTATGTCTCGCTGGTGTTGTCACCTTGCCCTTGCACACCCTTGCCCTTTCTGTGTTAACTTTGCTCTTCTGCTGCCCCTCTTTCTTGCATTGCTGTACAAGGCACAGAGTTCTTTCTCATGCTTGCGCTTCCTGTCTTACTCCTGCTGCGTGTTTCTTTCCTCCCTCTCTCATGCTGTCCCTTTTGACCTCTCATTATCTCTTCATGCCTTCCGTTCCTCTTGTTTTCCTTTCCTTCACACATACTTTCCTGTTCTTCCTCATCTTCCCTATGCTCTTCCCCCATCATACTGTCTCACTTCACCTTCTTGTAGTTTTCTCCCTCACTCATATGCTTCACTGTCTCTCACTTCGCTTTACCCTCTGCACATTCTGTCACTCTCACTGGTGCTTTCCATCTCTCACTGGTATTCATCTCACTGTCTACTTGCTAGTTCCCTCTCTCTCTGCATTCCTCTCCTCCCTGATTTTATTCACCTTGCTGCCCCTTCACTTTCCCTCTGAAATTCTTCCCAGTGCTTCCTCTCTTGGTTTCTTCCTCTCGTTGCCTCTCACATACCTTTGCACTCATTGTCCTACACAGGTTCTGTCACTTTCATATGCTACTCATCCATCACTCGGTCTCTCTCGGGGTCTCTCCCTCTCTCTTGCACTCCCTTCACCCCTCTCTGACTGTCCCTCCCCTCCCACCCTGACTGTCCCTTTGGCTCCTCCTGTAAGACATCTCTCACAGCCTACCTCATTTTCTTTATCACACACTTCCCTCTCTCAGGTTCTTGCTTGCTTTCTCACAGTTTCCTCACAGGGTTTCCCTTCCTAGAGTGCTTTCCTTGGCTCCTACTCTTCTGCATATGCTCTTCCCTATTTCTACTGCGCTCCTTACATTTTTTTTTCTTTTTCTTGTCAGTTCTCTCTCACACATTTTGTTTCTCTTTTATAGTTCACTGTCTTTAATGCTTTCCCTTTACCACATTTAGTTTTTGTTGAACAGTCTCCCAGTATCTCTCACTTGTTCTGCCTTTATGCATACTGCCTCTCTCTTCCCCCTGCCTTCACTTGGTCTTTCACTTCCCCTCTTCTCTTCTTTCGCTCATGCTTTCTGTCCCTCTTTCACACATTCCATTGCTTTCCTTTTAGTTAATGCTTTCAATTTTGAGAATGCTATCCCTCTCATGCATTCTTTTACTTTGTTTCATGTGCTTTTTCTTTTGTCTAATCCAGTTTTCCTTGCTCATCTTTGTACACTTTCTTCTCTGGTGTGTGCTTCCCCTCTCTCTTTTCCTCACACTACCATTCATTTCCTTTCTCTCAAGTTTTCCCTCTCTTGCATGCATGCTTTTGTTCTCTTTCTGTAGTGTGTCCCCCTCTTCTGCATGTGTTTTTCCTATCTTGCACACTTTCTCAATCTCTCAGCCTTCCACTTTACCTCTGCTGATTGTTCCTACCCTCTCTTTCTGGCTTGTACTTTCCTGCTCTTGGGCACACTTTCCCTCCCTAGTGCAGCCATTTCCCTCCCTCTCTCATGTTGACTTTCAGTCTTTCCCTCTCACTGTGCACTCTGCTGTTCTGTCACATGCTTTTGGTCTTTCACATGCGTATTTCGTCTCCAATTAACATCTTTCCCCC
>VYXB01006190.1:133132-156158 GCA_013397135.1 Pachyramphus minor
CATGTACCCATCTATTTTCCCACGTCTTTCCCCTTTCTGACACCCTTTCATTCTTTCTCTTGCACCTTTCATCTCTCATGTGCACATTTCCTCTCACTTCCCCATGTGTGCACCCCCCTGTTCCCTTTCAGTTTCTGTCTTTAGTATGCTTTCCCTCTTTTTCTCTGATGTTTTTCATCTTCCTCTCATGTGCTTTCCCTTAGTGTCCTGCTCTATCATGCACATTCTCTCTCTGATATGCTCTTTCACTTTCTCATACATACTTTACCTCTTGTTTGCTCAAGCGTTTGTTGTTTCTTCTATGCATGTTTATCACTTTCACACTCTTGATCTCCCTCATTCAACATATGTTCCTCCTTTGTGCCTACTTCCCTTCTCAAATAATTTCCTTCTTTGTTGAACATCTCTCTCAGCCTCTTTCACTGCTTCTTGCATGCTTTCTCTTCCTCCCTGTCATGTAAGGTTTCCTTCCCTCTCTTATATGCTTTACCTCTGTCCTGTGCATCTGTTCCTCTCTTGGACACTCTTCACACTCTTCAATAATGTCTTGATTTCTCTTTCCTCCCCATTCTCTTCAAACCACTTCTGTGACATTCACTCTTCCTTTAATGTGTGAGCTTTCTCTTCCTCTCTTTCACACAGTACATAACCTCTCTCACCATCCCTCTGTCATCCATGCACTTTTCTGCTCCTTCTCCCTTGATTTCTTTCCCTTAAGCACATTTACCCTTTCTCTGTCCCATGCCTTACGGCAATTGCTGTCTCTTCCTGCCCTCCTTTTTCCTTTGCCCATTTTCCTGCTCTGTCTTCACTTTCTCCTGCAGTGCATGTATCTCACATGTGTTTTTCTCACTTTTTCTTTGTCTGCCTTGCACTTTCTTTTGTTAACGCTTTCCCTTATGTTACACACTTTCTCTTTGTCAAGCTTTTTCTGTATCTCATGTTTACCTCCTGGTTTTGCATTCTTGTCCCCCCGTCATACATACTCTGTCTTTAACACTTTCTTATCTGTCCACTTTATTTATAGATTTTGTGTAGCTTCTGCTCTCTTGTGTAGTCTTTCCCTTAATTTTAGGTGCTTCTCTCTCATACCTGCATACGGTACCTTTCTCTTACATGTAATTTTCCTCTTTCATCTTGTGCTTCCTCTCTTGATTGTGCCCCTTCTTCTTTCTGTCATGTTCTTTCCCTCTTTCTTGCATGTGAGGGCTTTCCCTCTCTTCTGTGCACATTTTCTCTTGTATGCTATTTTCTTCTGTCCTGGGCTTTCTTTGTGCCTCTCTTGTACAATTTTCCTTCTTTATGTCATGTCATCCTCGCTGTCTTACCCACTACCTCTTTGTTTCTGCATCCTTCTCTCTTGTTCACTCCCTGTCAATCTCTGCCTATGCTGTGCCCTTTCCCTGTCACTCTTCCTTCCTTCTTGCTTGCTGTCTTACCTTTACTTTCCTTTCCCTCTGCCTGACTCATTTTATTTCTTCCTCACTCTTTTCTCTCTACTCTTTTTTCTCTCTCAGTCACACTCTGCTTTCTTTGCCCTGCTTCTATTTATATTTCTTTGCCTCTCCCTCACTCTGTCTATCCCACATGCTTCTTTCCAAGTCTCTGGCACTGTCACCCTCTTTTCTTTGCATATCTTGTTGTCTTACTTGTCCTTTCTTTCTGCCATTGCTGTCCCACTCCACCTTTGTATCTTCTTCCTTATTGCCGTCTTTTTAATTCCCATTTTTGGTCCTTGTTCCCCCTCAGTCCCTTCACCTCTCTCACACCCCTTCTACTCAGTCATCTCTCCCAATGTCATACCACCCACAGCACTACCATCCATTCTCTTCCTCGCCCTCCTGTCTCTCCCTCTTGCCCCTTCCTCTGCGCTCCCTTCTTTCTCAGCCTGTCTTCACCTCATCTCCCTCTCATGACAACCTTTGTTCTTCTGTCTTCCTCTCTTTCTCCCTCCAGTGTTCTTGCCCCTCCCTCTCACTTGCCAAATTTCTCTACTTTCCTTCTCTTATTTTCATTGCACATGCAGTTTCCTTCATGCATGTTCTCTTTCCGCCTTTGTATGACTCTCTCTTCCACTCTCTTTCTCATCTTTCTTCCTTTTTCCCCTTGTTTCTTTCTCCTCCCCCTTGTCTCTCTCACTCTGTTCCCATTCTCTCTCTTTCCATTTCTCTTTTCTTATTACTAGTCCTCTTTCTGTCTGCTTCCTGTCCTCATTTTCTCATTTTGTTGCTTTCTCTCTCCCTCACTTCCCCCTCTCTTCTGCCTTTCTCTGTCAAATTTATTTTCTCCATTCTCTTCCCATTCTCTCCCCTCTGTCCCTCTTTCTCTATCCTCATTGTCTGTCTGTCTTCCTTGTCTGTCTCCACCTTCTTCTACCTCTCTTATTTCTTCTCTTGCTCTTCTTTTTCCCATTTGCCTTTTCATCACCTTTTTTTGTCAATCTCTCTTTTTCTCTCTCCTTATTTTTCTCTCAGTCTCTTTGAAGGTTCTTTCTCCATTGTCCTCTCCCCACCATTTCCTTCTGTCTTTTTCCTTTCCTGTCACTCTCTTGTACTTTCTCCTGTTTTTTCACCCCATATCCTTCTCTCAGTCTCCTCTTTCCAATACTTGGCTTTCACACTCTCTTTCTGCATAAAGCTCCCAACCTTTTATCTCTTCCCTGCCCTCCTCGCTGTTTCCTTATGTGTGCTTTTTCCCCTGTGTGTCCACCTCCCTCCTTAGCCTTCCTTTCTGGGTTTCCACCTTTCTTTTATTTCCTCTTACCTCTACTGTTTCTCACTTGCTGTCTGTTTCTCTCACCTCTCCCTTTGTCTTTACTTCTCCCCATGTCCTCTCTTTCTCTCTCGTGTATCTCCATCTAGATCCACCTCTCCCTCTTTTTCCTGCATTTCCTCTCTTCCTACTTCTGTCCTCTCTCCCACCTCTTTCACCCTGCTTGTTCCCTGTACCCCTCTCTCCTCACTCACACTCCTTTCATCTTCTGCTTATTCTCTTCCCCTCATTCTGCTGCCTCTCTCCCTTGCTCTCCCCCTCCTGCACTCCACTGTCTGCTCCCCAACCTCCACTTTTTGCTCTCAAGCTCTCCCCTTCTCTTGCTATTGCCCTCATTCTTTCTGTCTCCTCTGTCTCCCTCTCTCTAACACGTGGTGTCCACATTTTCCTCAGATCTGTCTTTTAAGTTCCTTGGCCCTACTGGACATACTCAAAGTGCAAAGTTAACATCTGCAGTCTTCTGAAAGTTGTGTCCTGTCTGTTTGCTTTGCATTTTCTGTGTCAGAGCCAAGATTACCATTACACTATCACCAAAGCTATGGCATGAAAAATCCTGATTTGTGCTGATTTGTCTGCCTTCTCAGCTTGAGTCCAGTGAGGCAGAGGGTCTGCAGCTACTATATCAAGGTATCTTCCTCAAAAATCAAATTGGTCTTGCACTTTATTTCTTGCCAAAATGAAACTGTTTTCATTTATTGTTCCTTTTATGCTTCACAGTATCAGCATTCTCCTCCTTTGCAGAGATCCTAGGATGGGGGTTTACAGATCCTGCGGTAATCCATTTTTTTCCCAAGAGAAAGTGTGTGGGGCTCTACAATCTTTATGCTAATGATGAGTATTGTTCTTTTTAATAATTCAGCTCAGTGTAAATTCTTTGTAAGTCTAACATTCCTTTAAACTTGCCAAAGTAAAAAGTGTATATGATCCTTGGTCTTAGTAAGAATATCCTTGCATAATCCCAGAAGACCTTTTATTGCACCACAAGGAATAAAGAGTCTCTGAAGATGAATCTACTGTGTGTTGTGTCAGAAAAAGTTATGAAGAAAGTTGAGGGCAGTATTCTGATGCAATGCACGAAGTATACAGAGTATACTGAAGAAATTGTCCCCCCTTTCTCTCCAGTGCTTTGGGTATTCCTCTCTCTTAACTCTGAAATGGATTGGAGCATAGTACCAACTTTATTTCTTCTCTTAAATTTGTATGAGCTGCTTGTCGATGCCAACCTCTCAGTGGTTTATGCTGTTATTCGAGCAGAAGCAGAGCCATTCAGAGGAAAAATTCCAGAAGGAGATCCATATTTGTAGACTTTTGCTTCCATCCTTCTTCACTGAAGACATGTTTCTGGATGTAACCTGTACTTTTTGCTGTCAGTGGCCTTGTTTTACTCTTCTTACGGGTTTTTTATCTTTTGACCATTAGTTTTCCATACTCTTCTGTGGCCAACATAACTGAATCCTTGGTTCTGGTAGCTGTGGATAGGACTGTACATCAGATGCTGTCCTTCTGCATTTGTCTAGGATTTTTCTGTCTCCTTTTCTCACACCTTTTCTTGAAGTTCACAAGTTTTTCTTGAGTGTTTGTGTTTTTGGAGTGGCAGGAATAATTTGAGGAGAGAGCTGTTATTTTAGTTGTCACAAGTTTAAAAATAGTTACTGGAATGGAAAAATAGAAGAAAGAATTGACTCTGCCCTCAATGCAGAAGAGTGAGCATTGCTTCACAGAATCATAGAACAGTACAGATTGGAAACACCCTCAAAAGATCATCTGATTCAACCTTTCATGGGAAAGGGGGAGCCTCCATGAGATCATCTAGCATCCTTTCCTGTCTCATGTTGAAAATCTGCAATGATGGGGACTCCACCACATCCCTGGAAAGATTGCTTCTATGATTGATTGATTGTTCTCACTGTAAAACGTGTGCTTCTTATACTGAAATGAAACCTCCACCAATGCAACTTGTACTCATTACCTCTTGTCTTTTCTGCGTATTACCTGGTGAAGAGAGCACCTCCAGCCTCTTTGTAGTCACCTTTAAGTACTTCAGTACTGGAATGCTGTGACCAGGTCTCCCTGCACCTTCTCAATGGAGAAGAGACCTAACTCCTACAGTTTTACCTTGCAGAGCCCTTTGATCCTCTCCAGTCCTACTTCAGACCCTTTCCAGTCTGTCCATGTCTTTTCGGAGTGGTGGGGGCCAGAACTGAACATTGTACCATGAACATACTTGTCAGGTATGGCCTGACAAGCCCTGAGTAGAGTGGGACGATCACATCTCCCCCTGCTAGTAATGCCCCTGAAAATGCAGCCCAGGACTGATTCACCTGTTGCTGTAGCAGTGCTCTGCTGATTCACGTTTAACTCCTTGACCAACACCCCCAGCAACACTGTCCCCCAGCCACATATGCCCAGCACAGCCTTTGGTTGTTCTGAGCTGGGTGCAGGACTTTGCATTTGTCTTTGCT
The DNA here is from genome assembly GCA_013397135.1 of Pachyramphus minor. NCBI lineage: Eukaryota > Metazoa > Chordata > Aves > Passeriformes > Tyrannidae > Pachyramphus > Pachyramphus minor. The sequence continues at coordinate 138,367 of VYXB01006190.1, forward strand.
AAACTTCATACAGGTCTTGATAGCCCACTCCTCCAGCCTGTTCAGATCTTCCCTTCTGACGTATCCACCTCACCACCCAGTTTAGTGTCATCAGCACGTTGGTGAGGGTGCTTTCAGTCATCCTACCATCTAGATCATTTGTGAAAATGTTGAACAGTTTGGGGCTCAGTATCAATCACTAGGGAACCCTACTTGTGACTGGCTGCCAGCCTGAGTAAAAAACATTGATAACCACCCTTTATGGCCTTGTTGGACTGTTTCCTGTCCATACTTCAATGTGCTTCGCCTTTCTAGAAACACTTTGTATCACTGTCATCGTGTCCTGTTAGACTGGTATATTTTAAACTGATAAATTTTGAATTTAATTGACTGACTTGATAACAGTTAAATTTCTTCAGACTGCTCCTGTCAAGAACAATTGCCGGATGCAATTTTTCTTTACAACTTTAGCTAAGATGATGAAGAATAACAGTTTACAAAGATGGGCAAGGAGCCCACATATGCACCTTAACAGAAAATCAAATTATAAATGGGATTGTTTTTCCTTGCATGTATGATGCCAATGTAAAAGTGGTTCAGGTTTCTTTTTACTGGAAGCCTTCTGAAATGTTAAGTAAATTTTGGAAGAATATTGCAGAAAATGGAATATCTCTGATTTGAAATACTTACAATTTGTGTTTTGTCTGTCAGGAATTATGATGACTTTGTTATATCTTGTTGCATTAAATTCTGGGCCAATGTCAACAGGAATGGACTGATTCTACTTTTTTTTTTTTCCTTGGACCTGAACAGAATAACACATGCTAAGAAACCTGAACAGAAACTTTTGGGAATGCTTGGAGCCATGATAACAGGCAGGAACAGTCACTGCATATATACCAGCATGGGTCACCACAGAAGTAGTGAGGAAAAACATATCAAGCATATCAATCCCTTGGGATTTCATGCAAATCCTGTGTTTGAAGAATGGCTGCAACTCAGCAATAGCCATCATAGCTTGCATGGAGAAAGTTGGTTTCCTGAATCAAAGATACCTACTGAGAAAGGGTAGCTTCTTGTGAAGAAATCTAGAGATTGCATGGCCACGTGGCCTAGAGTGCAACTTAGTTATTTCTTTTTCTGCAGACCTGGAAAAGACTCATATGTTTGAGCTTGTGAAGTGTTTTCTTATTTCTTTAAGGGAAGTTGAAGACCAATCAAGTGAAGCTGAAAAGCAGAGAGTTTCTAGTACTTTTTAAGTTGATTGCCACAGGATCAGCATTTGGAGAAATGAGCACATTTCAAAGAGTTTTAGTTTCCTTTACCAAGTTTCCTTACTGGGTTTCTTACCTGAGCAATTAAATGATAATAGCAGACATTCAGAGTGGCTGTTCAGACCTTCCGGTCCAATGCCAGCGTAATTGGATTTCTACTTACAGTCTAATATAAATCTTTGATAGGTATGGAGTTTAGGAAGTTCATTCAGAATGATTTTCAAGGGCCAGAGTTGATCACATGAATTTCCAAAGGACTCCTGGTTCCTTTGGAACTGTGTTTTTCCTGACAATGCAGGATTCTCTGCTGTGGTCTAGAAAGGCTGTAAGAATTATACTAGGTGAAAGTGGGACATGTGGGAGAAAGGTAGCAAATTTGTCCTTGCTGCTAAACTGATTGATATTTGCTTAGATCAGAGAAGTTTCCTACAGATTGCAGATACTCCAAGACGTTGCAGACACTTGGAGTGCTACAAGGGTTTGTTTCTGACTGCAGCCCTTTATTAGTGTATACAGGACAAATTAACAAAATGCCAACTATTTTTCAGAGAGAGCACTAAAAAGGGACATCTTGCACACTGAAACTGCGGAATGCCTGGGAAGAAAAGTGCCACTTAATACAGGAAAAAAAGTAAAAATTGTAAAAATTGCCTTAAAATACGCAAATTTGGTAATAAGAGATTATCTAGGCAGTAATATTCAGCTGAAACCCTCCTCCTCCAACTCTAGAAAAATTGCAGTACTAGAGTATTCCTCGCTCATATGCTTCCGTATTTATAAAATGTTTATTTGATTTGGTGGGTTGGAACAAGGGTGGGAACGCTGTAAAGCAGTGTATTTTAAAATTCCATGTGGATGCATTTGTAGGGCCGTCTGTGGAACTTTTTGTTTGATTTTTAAACTATAAAATTTGTTGCCACCATCTGCCATGTATTCTATATAACTGGGTGATATGTTTTCACAAGAAAAGAGTTATTTTTCTTTCTTTCTTCTTTTTTATTTTTTTATTTTTTTGCACCAAAATTTTTTCATTTTGCAGGCCTTGTATTTACCCATTTTAGTGGCACCTTAGGGACAGATTGAGAGATGAAAGATTTGTTGACAAAACATTGGCAATCAGAATTTCAGATGTCCAAAGAAGCAGAAAATTTATTAATAGCACAATTTCTTGGCCACATTTTTCTGTGTATTTAAGATTCAATTAAAAGAGATGATTTTTGTTGAAAGACAGTATGTGCTCTAGAACATACTTGATGCTTTCAGCCTAAATATGGCAAGTCTGGTGATGTGAATGTGTAGTATTCTTTGCTTCAAAAATCTCCAAAGTCATTGGGTTTTTTCTGGATCTTGCATGAAGTTTGGGTATGCTTTAACACATGGATTTCTTATTCAAGTCCTCATAAATGAACTTGCTAAATGAGCTCAGTATTAGGCTGACTATTTGGGGTTTTTACTGCTTCTTTGTGCAGAGGCCTTAGTATTGGGCTGGTTTTATCAGAACCTGGATGTAGTGTGTCCAGTTTATGTCTCTCTATCCTCTTCTCCTTTAAATAAAGAAAGACATTAATTGCTGAAGGGGCAGTTTGGTGTGGAGTATTTACAGACTGATGCCGTAGATTTGTGCTGTGGTCTTCCATAATTTTTATTGAAACAGCAGTGAGGCATTGCAAGGTTATTCATTACTGTCTGATCCAGATCCTAAACAGTAGGATGTGTGAGTGGCATGCCACGGCCAGCTTTCTGTGTTCTTCTGGCGACTTTTTTCAGAATAGCTCAGGAACCAGCTGAACCAGCTGTTTTGTCATGGTGATGTTGTCAAAAGCATACTGCCTTCCCCATGGCCTGGTTCCTTGTGGTCACTGTGTCTGTAGAATGAGCAGAAGGGGTGCATAAGGTCATTATTCTTAGCTGTTCAGCAAATTTTGTCCCTGGCTGAAGCAAGAAGAAAGGATGGTGATGTGCTTGATGAAGTAAGTTGTTGCTATAGCATCAGAACAGCCAAATAGGTCTAACTGGCTTGTGCTCAGTCATTCCAATGCTGTTTCAACAACCCTTTCACCAGTTCCAAAATAAACCAAATTATTCTGCTATTGAACTCACTGACAGTTTAACTTTGTGGATAGTGTGCTTTTGTAGTCTTCTTAAGATCTCCCTCTGCAGGTAGCTGTCTATGTTTTTTTGAGAGGTGAAGTGAGTGCTGAGACCCTTTGAAAGTAAAACTATTACATAAGCAAAAAACAGTCCATCATTTTGATGATATCAGAATGCAGGAAATATGGTATCATTGACTTGGAGATACTTTGCCAGTAATCAGAATATGCAAATACAAAATTTAAGTGTTACTAGTAAAGATCCCTGTGTGCTCTCATATCAGTATAAAATGAAATAACAAAAATATTATATTTACATAATTTTTGAGCCAAAGAAGTGAACACATAGAGATTCAATTCAAAATAAGCTTTTGGATAGTTTCTTCATAATTTAAAAATAGCCATTTAAAAAATTTTAATACCATTGATTTCTGATTACGAGCTTTTTCACAATAATGCACTGAACATATTGTTAGGTGAACACAAACTAGGGAAAAATATATGAACTGAAATTTAATTTTGAAATGCAGGGCTCTTGAAAGACCTGAATGTGTAAGTCCACAAACATTCACTTGTCACTTTTAGTATTCCCTTTAAAATCCCATCACTGAGCTTAATAAATGTGATAGCCACAACCACTGAGAGCCTTCATCTAGATGGTCTGGGAAGTGCATTTTGACTCTAGAAAGTGGTTTAGAAATTAGCTGTTTGCCCATCTGACTCAAAAGCCATTTCCTATGTCTATTCTGTTGTGTCATCCAACAACTACTGGTTTTTTACAACAAATGCTTTTTTTACGTAGCATGAAAATAGCTAAAACTGAGTGAACTGCAGGTTGTTAAATTGTTGTCAACAAAGTTGGTTATTAAACATAAAGCTGGTTATTTACACAATTTCACTAAAGACTAAGACAGTTATGCAGAAGCAGGGAGCAGCCTAGTTCACTCCCAAGTCACAGTTTCCTTGGCTCAGCGGCAAGGGAAATAGTTTTCTGTGAACTGAATGTATGTTTTGCAGTCATTCATGCCTGCTGTTCTTAGTTGATTTTTCAGCTCTGCTTTCAACACGACCTGTTCTTCCTTTCACTGAAAGCCATGGGGATTTAAATCTTGGCTTCACTGGAAAACAGGGCTGTATCCTACTGATTTTTATTTAAAGAATAAGAAATTTAATGGTTTATGTAAAATACTGCATTCTGTAGCTTACTTAGTCATAAGTGACTAATTTACATCTCACAGAAGTGCTAGTCACGTTAAATTTTCATTACTTGGAACAAGATCAGAATTAAAAACTGGGAGGAGCAAAACAGATTCTCAGATCAGGACCTCAGTGTAAAACATTTCTGCATTTTGCCAGTGAGTTCTTTTGGGAACTGATGATGTAAAATATTTTGATGGGGAGAGGAAAATGTTCTTATTATTCCAGCAAAATAGCTTTATTCCTTCCCTTTGTCTGAACAGGTAAACATCTGAATTTGGTCTGAATTAGCCTCTGCAGGTGTGGTCTGGGGAAATTGGACAGGGGCCAACCCAGCATTGTCGCTTTGAGTTGAGACCTCAGGAGAGGGAGAACAATCAGAGTGCATAAAATCCTTTCACTTCCATTTTCACCTGACTCTTGTCACCCACCAGAACACATCGATGTGGCAGATCTGGACCATGTAGGTTAGGTATGGGGCAGGCATTTCTTGCAATACAGGGGACCCAGCTGAGCTAAAGTGACTGTGACAGGAATGCCATGAATGCTCCTGCAAGCCTAAGAATGTAGTATTCCCTGGAGAACGCTATGTTAGCTAGCTTTGCAAAGCTTTCCAGTAGCGCAATTTTTATGTTGTTTTGTACAGTGTGACTGGCTGTGGGCAGCAGTGTACTCTGGCAAGCTTTGTTCTCTTTACAAGGGGCACAGACTCCATCTGGTGATCCACTGAACAGGTTAGGAAGCTTTGTGAAGAGAACTGAAGTCTGTTCTCTTCCTCTTAACATTCAACTTCTGTGGAAAGGTGCTAGAAGGCCAACAGGAGACAAAGCTATCTTGAAACTGCCTAATGGAGATTTTAACAATTAAATATATTAAAGCACAGAACCGTTTAAGTGTGAAGTGAACTACTGGGTACCTTTATGGCAATGACAGTTGCTATGCTTACACTGAACATACTTACATGTTATAGCATATGTAGAGATGATAAGAACAAGCTTTATTAGTTACATAATCGCATCAATAATCAGCTTTCTAACATGAAGTGGAGACCTGTGAGTATTCCTTGTGTTGTGAAATACTGCCCAAGAGTGGAGGAACTCCAATGTCTTTACTAAGTTTGCCTGAGGGTAAACTCCTCTGTTTTCGTTTCCAGGAATTCAGCAGCAGTGGGTCACGGCTGTTTCTGCTACGCTCTAATGCGTTCAATTCCAGTTGCCATCTACGTTGTTCTGGTGACGGGTCTGCGGTACCACCTGTTCATATGGAGCGTCTTCTCTCCAAAACTGCTGTATGAGGGAGTGCATGTATTCATCACAGCTGCCATCTGCCTGTTCTTCACAGCAATGGATCAGAACCACTTTCACAGAGTGCAAGATTGGAAATAAGTGTGCAGCGTGCCATTCTGCATTGCAAAGTCCAGTGCCACTGGAATGGAAGAAGGAAAATAAAGGCTTTAAATTGTGCAGGATTTCAGGAGTAACTGTGTTTATTTGGGTCAAGATCAGGGTTTGAAGGGCCTGACCAGTGTTAAGATTGAGTTTGCATTGAAAAGGTTGAAATGAACTTTTTTTTGATAACTTCTGTTCTATAGCTACCATTATAGCACTCTCCAAGTAACATGTCGTGGGTTTACCAGAGCTAATTTTTTTCAAACTTCCCCCTCTACGCAATTACTATAAGTTGAGAGAGGTTTTATACAGACAAAACAGAGGCATGACGTAAGGGAATATTACTAGCAAGATGAAAAATAAGGAATAATATATACTACAACAATTCTAATTAAGCTTGCATATCTTATGAAGAGAATGTTAGGTTATTATTTATATAATTTGGTTGGTCTCAGGTCCTGCAGTTCTCATTCCTTTGCCCGGGGAAAGGGAAGGGAAGGGGGAAGCCCCACCCCTGCTGTGGGACCGGGCATCTGGCTGGGTTCCAGGTCCAAATCATCACAGGTATTTACAAAAGCATCTCCCCCCTGTATCAGTCTATGAGGAGAATGGTTCTTCTTTCTGAAGCAATTCAGTAGTACTGTAAAGTTTATTTCTATCATCTTTAGGACAACAGCTTCAATGCGTCGTAGCTGGAGATTTCTTTCTCTCCCTCTCTCCCTCTCTCTCTGGGCCACATTCTGACTTCAAGACTGGACCTGCCCCTCCTCCATTCGGGACAGGACCGAAGGCCAGGAGAGCACACCTGGGCTCCTGAAGTTTTCCATGGACTACAAAGGGATTCTTGCTACACCATCGTCTGCACCACAGGCTACAGGGAATGGCTTTGAGTCCTTTCCCCTGTTCCTGTGGGATCCCTTCTATGGATTGCAATGGGACACATACTTTACCATAGTCTTCAGGCATGGCTACAGAGAATGGGTTTGAGTCCTTCCTCTGCTGCGTGGAGGTCCCTTCCCACTGGAGATAGTCTTAAATAGACCTCTCCTTGTGGGTCCACCCAGGACAACAGTTCTTCCATAACTCTGCTGTCCTTTAGGGTCACAAATGAGCTGCTGGGGGGTTTTTGCACCCCAGTTATCTTCTACAGGTAGCAGGGAGTTTGCAACTTTCAGTCTTTCCCCTGCTGGAGAGAGAGGGAGGGGGCTCCCCCATGCCTTGGCTCTCCTCTCCTGCTACACTGACCTTCGAGTAGTCTCTTATCTCAAGCTCTCTGCCAGGCAGGAAACTTCTTTTGCAGCACATTTTAGGCAGACAGTTTTTTGGAGCTTTTTTCTCCACTCTGTTGCACGTCCCGTCTGGGGCAGGGCTTCAGTACGACACCTGCCCCCAGCCCAGAGCCGGGGGAGAGGGGGGCTTGGCCCCCACTTGGGGCCTGCTACCTCTCTCCTACTCCATGTCTTCTTAATTTCTTCTGCACAGTCACCTTCTCTTCCATTTGTCATTCCGTTGTCTCTCTGCAACTGTCATTAGCAGAGGTGTTACTAAAACTTTTGATTGGCTTTGCACCAGAAATCCACCTGGGCCTGACTATTTCAGTTCAGGGGGGGCTGGTAAACCCACGACATAACAGAATGGTGATATTACATGTTTTGAACCTTAAAATATGTGTCTTCTTATAAGTACAGACCAGTGCCTCGTGGGCACTGAGGAAATCTTCTGCACGTACAGTTTTTTTACTTTCTTAGACTACAGGATCCTAAAAATATCCAGGATTTCTTGGTGCTGTTCACAAGATCTTCTATCTGTTAGCCTCAGGGGGTTTTTGTGTTTGTTGTGTTTCTAGTGGATGCATTGAGATTATTACTAAATTATTATTGTACAAATATCCCAGGTAAGAGATTTTGCTTGTTTTGCATGGGCAGCAAGCATTGCTATTTAAAGGCAGCATTTTCTTTGTAAGGTGAGTGCAATCGTTATCTGTAATGGATTTCGATCTGCTCTTCAGGCACTGAATAAGAAATGCTTATGGCCTAACAAAGTAATGAATCTTCTGTGGAGTCCATCCACTGCTAAAATGTTGTGTTTCTTCTTATCAGTGTATGAATGTTAAATCAAATTGGTGGCAGCCATGCTGAACATTTGGTCATGTTTTGCACACAGTGGTAGAGAGTTGTGAGCAGTGAATAGGAAAATAGTTTAATGGACTAAGTTACCAGCAGAATAAAAGGTGTGTGTGCAGTTTGCATTGTCTTCCCCCAGTGACCTGTCTAGCCATCTCACTTGAATGTGCTGTAATTAATTCCTAACAATGTTGTTTTCCTTGCTTCTGTCAAGAAGATATGTGTTGATGACTATACCAACTATCAATATTCTTTATGTGTGGGTTTTTTTGCCTCATATTTTTGTCCATGTTAGTAGCTGATAGGATTTAATTTAAATGCGTTAGTGGTATAGGAGAAGAGAAGCATAGAGAGAACCTTTTTTGTCATAAATCTGGAAAAAGAAAGCTTTCAAGGTCTATATAGCTGATAGCCCATTTGTTAGACTAATTGATGCAGTTTGCATCTCATACTTCAGAGAAAGCAAATCTCAAAATGTAGGCCTTTAGTTTTTATGTATTAATAACAGGCCATCTTGATCACTAATAGTGAAATTTTTTTCAACTGTATAACAATCACAATGTTTAGTATGCTGGCAACATATTGCCATTCACTGTGAACTGTTGGAAGATGTAAAATTAAATACTTCTAATAAATCACTTTTCACTGCAAAATACGGTGTGTGAATCTACTACAAATTTACCATTTTTATCATTCTCAGTATTCTTATGTCTACCTGTTGGTGAGGAACCATGTGGGCATTACCAACATATTTTCTGTTTGCTTTCTTGGTTAATTCCTAAGCAATTATCCCTAACATTCAAACAGATTATGTTTATAAGATATTTGGCTCAGAGAGAAAGAGTGCTAATAAAGAGATGAAAAGGGTGGAGGGGAAGTTGCTTCTGGTGTACAGAATCCTAAAACAATGTGGGAAGACATTTACAAGATCCTCTTCCTTCTGATATTTTTTGCTTCTAGTACATTTGGACATTTTATCTAATAGTGGAATCTTAAATGTTGTGTCTAAATTGAAGTTGCAGTTCTTCAGATTACTTAGTTAAATAATAATTTCTCCTTCAATGTTGGAAGATGTCCAGATTGCATCCAGGCTAAAGTAGAAGACCTGAGAAACTGTGTTGTTTAGGTCTTCAAGACCAGGAGAGGAAGGAAGAAGACGACACTGTGTCTCTGTCTCAAGTTAACTCACAGTTTAGGTGTTACGTGAGAGAAACATGGTACTTTCAGCTTCAGAATTGCCATTTTTATTCTTTTTCACCCTTTCCCTTTATGCATAAGGAAATTAAGTCATATTTTAGCTTCATCAGCTTATGGGCTATAGCAATGCAAAGCTCAGGCAGTGAAGGAATGAGTTGGTTCTTGCCACAGGCAAACAATTGGACTGGGAAATTATGTAAAAATAGTTTTATTTTAAATCAACATAAAGTTCTGGCATTTGATCTGAATGTACAGAGAATGCAAATGCCTCAACACAAATTCTTATCTCGGTAGTTGGGTGTTCCACCTCCCTTCTTATCCAGTCTCCCCATATCATGTTCAGCGTGTTCCAGACCCTCAGTCAAAGAAACAAGTTCTATGGGAATCAGGAATGGGGTTTTTTGCCATTGTGAGCATACCAGTTCCTTCTGTCCAAGTCATCTGTAGTCCTCTGTTCTGGTGTTGGATCAGCCTGGGCTGCAGATTCCTTGGTAGTACCCTGTGCATGGGCTTAGACACCTCCTTAAATACCTTCTGAGCAGGAATGTTTTCTCAGTGTGGAGAAAGTTTTGACATGTTAATTTTTTCCATTCATCACCTTCACTGTTGGCCAGGGCCAGGTTCAGCCATTTACAGTGGTCTGTAGCTTCCTTTACTAGGCTCACTAGGTCACCATTCATCAGCTCAGCGCACTGGCACTCCAAGCTTGTAACATGTCATCAGTCCTACAGAGTCAGAGCATGATGAAGCTTGAGCTTCATTCTTGTAAATGAATTCAGGTTTAAGGAAAAAAATATTAAATCTGTTCATATTTCAGATACTGTATATCTGTATTTCTGCTCTCTAGGAAAAAAAGCCTCTGTTTTCCTTGACTCTCTATAAGCCAGCAGAAGATCCACGGCGTGCACTAGCCCTACCTGGTCTCAAGCTTTTGCTGACCTGCAAAAGCTGTTTGTCTGGGATGGTTCTCTCAAAAAACTGAGTCTGTGATCACAGAGACAGCACTGGAGTGGGGTGTAGTGTCTGCAGTTATTCAGGCTTACTAGTTTGGCACAAGATAGTTTGTCACCAACTGTGTACAGCAGTTGTTGAGCAGGGTTAGTCTGTAGGTCCTTTGGGTAGCTGGGCATAAGGTCCAATTAAAGAAAACATGCTGTTGAATCATACCTAGGGACAGTGCTGTTCATCCCATCTGCCCTTTTAACACATGCAGCATCTCTGAGTAGGCCAACATTAACCCCTTTTATGAAAACCCCAGAACAAGAAAAAAAACCCAAACAAAAAACAACCTACAAAAAAAATCAACCAAACAAACAAAACCCCCAACTATAATAATCAAGACAGTTGCCTGACTTGGAACAGTAGTTCTACTGCACCTAGATGCACAACAGGTGACTTCCAATATGCTTTCCTCTCAACACCCTACTTGGATATTTGCTGGTGGAGGAGAAAGGGGAACATAAGGAAATAAAATGTATGTGATCTTATTCATACTTCTGACCTGTTTCAATCAAACCTGGAGCAACCTGGAGCAAAGCAGAGGTCGTAGGATATTCTGAGTTGTCATATCTGTCAGCTAAACAAGAGCAATATGTCATGGACAAAGATCTCAGGGCATGACCCTGCTACTACCTTAACTTCAGCAAGGTTTTTGACACTGTCTCCCATAAAATCCTCATAGGTAAACTCATGAAATGTGGTTAAGATCAATGGACAGTGAGGTGGATCAACAACTGGCTGACTGGCAGAGCTCAAAGGGTCAAGATCAGTGCAGCAGAATCCAGTGAGAGGCCTGTAGTCAGTGGTGTTCCCCACTGGCTCCAGTCTTGTTCAACCTGTTTATCAATGACCTGGACAAAGGCGTAGAACTGTACCCACAGCAAGTTTGCTGACGAAATGAAACTGGCAGGAGTGGCTGATACACCTGAAGGCTGTGCTGCCATTCAGTGGGACCATGATAGGCTGGAGAGTTGGGTGAGGATAAACCTAATGAGGTTCAAAAAAGGCAAGTGTGGGGCCCTGCACCTGGGGAGGACAGGCTGGGGGCTGCTTTCCAGCAGCTCTGCAGAGAAGGATCTGGGAGTTTTGGTGGATGACAAGTTGACCATGAGCACAAGTTGTTCCTGCAGCCAGGAGGGCCAGTGGGATTCTGGGATGCACTGGGAAGAGTGTGGTCAGCAGGTCAAGGGAGGTGATCCTCCCCCTCTATTCAGCCCTAGTGAGGCCACATTTGAAGTGCTGTGTCCAGTGCTGGGCTCTGGGCAAGAAAAACAATGAGCTACTGGAAAGGTTCCAGCAGAGGTCACAAAGATAACTGGGGGACTGGAGCATCTCTCTTATGAGGAGAGACTGTGGGAGCTGAGCGTGTTTAGTCTAGAGAAGAGAAAACTAAGAGGGGATCTCACTAATGCAAATAAATATCTCAAAGGTGGATGTCAAGAGGATGGTGCCAGACTTATTTCAGTGGTGCCCAGCAACAGGATGAGGAGCAATGGCCAAAACTAAAACACAACAAGTTTCACCTCAACATGAGAAAGAACTTTTTTATGTTGAGGATGAGACAGCACTGCAACAGGCTGCCCAGGGAGATCATGGATTCTGCCTCTCTGGAGATATTCAAAACCCATCTGGATGAATTCCTGTGTAACCTGCCTTAGGAGGCCCTGCCTTGGCAGTAGGGGTTGGACTAGATGATCTCAAGAGGTCCCTTTCAACCCTAATAATTCTGTGATTCTGTAAAGACTGGACAGTCAGGACTTAGCTAGTGTCCATCCATGTAATAGCAGCTGCCTGACCAGTCCATGCACATAAGCTTTAGGCAAATATTGATGTTGAAACCTGGCTTTGCTAGTTTCCCTGGTCTTTAAATGCATAATGAAGAAGCTATTACAAGGTCCTTCTTACTTTCTAGAGAGAGAGTCATCAGGCAAATGTGCCTCAGTAGCAGAATTTTACTAGGTTATGATGAAGGCCATGGCCAACACCTGCAGCTGTGCCTTAGCATCCTTGTGGTGGAGTCTGGACAGCTGCTGCCTGTTTTGGTTCCTGAGTATAAGTGCAGGATAGGAATGAGTCACCCTTTCCACCCCTCCTCCACACTGCGGCATCTGTCAGGATATGTGACACTGCCTGCACTTGATTCCCAACTCAACAGAAACAGAGCCAGGAGTGTCACACAGCCTGCCTGGGACTTGGACTGTGTCTTGGGAGCGAGAGCTCTTTCCCTTTTACAAAGTGTTGTGGGGACATGACTGGGGGCTGCCTGCTGCCAGAAGGGACACACAGCACTCTTCTGGCCTGCAGATCAGCAGAGACACAAAGCCAAGGCTCAGTCTTTTCGTGTTTCCTGGATAACACTTGTGTAGAACCTGCTCACTTCCCCCAGGGTGAATTTCGCAGAGCAGACACAACGATACCAAAAGTATACCATGTGCTATACCATGGCTAGGAGACAGGTTGTCTTGGTTTAATGGCAACATGTTTGGGAGGTGAGAACCTCAATTTTTAAATTCCCATCCCCCCAGAATAGACAAGGCAAAAATTACCAGCAGTCTGAATGGAGAAGGAAAAATAACAATTTTACTAAAAAAAGAGAAAGAAACAAAAAAAACCCCACAACAACAGCAGAAAAATATTACCTAGTTACTCCCCTCTCCTCTAGGTCAAAAAAAAACCTGGAAGAATATTTTGTCTGAAGAAAAGTCCTGTGCTGGTGTCCTGGCTGGTCACACCAGGACAGCCCCACTGGGACCGGGGAGACCTTGTTCCGGTGCAAAAGTGGCCGCAGCTGAGGCAGGGTGGGCCCTGGGAAAAGGCTCCAAGAGTCTGCGGCACTCCAGCGGGCAAAAACCGGGTTCCAAGAGGGCAGTTCCAGCATGTACCTGCCTTTCATTTCCTGCCTCTTGAGTTCCCAGGGTGCTCCACTTCAGGGACCCAGCATTCCAGCATGTCCTGAGACACTGGGGATAGTCTTCCCTGATCCAGCTCGGGCAGGGGGCAGTCCCCCATGCTCCGAATTGCCTGGTGGCATGAAAAAATTCACTAAGAATCCTTCCTATTTAACTACAGCTACAACGTGGGTATGCACAAACAAGATATTTAAAGCCTGAAACTGAGATGATAAAATACTAGACGATCAGCAAAGTAATTTTACTCCATTTGTAACAAATGTGCTCATTTGCATGAGGAGTGCAGTGAACGCAGATTAGATGAAACAAAAGCTTTGGGCAGTTTGGGCAGATTGGGCAGATTGGGCAGTTTTCCTCTTTGATGCAAAGATTATAATTAGTCTGTATTTTGGTATGTGATAGTTTGAAAATGTTGTAGTGGAATACAGAGCAAGTATAACTTCCCTGACAGTATTTCACCTGCTGTTAGATGCTTAAACCAAATCCATGGATTCTTTCCATCAGTCCAGTTAGATTTTCTTACATTTTTTACATGTGATGTCCCCCAAAAAACCCGCCGAACATACCATTTCCCTGGAATGGGCTTTTTGATTTTATTGTTTAATGGCCTTTCTCCATTACCACTGAAATCAGGGGAGTTTGGCTCATACTGCCGAGAGAGCCCTAACTTTCAAATAATTTCCAGTTGCCATCATTGAAGTCTTTTGTTTGCCTGATGCTGCACTGCTTAAGATTTCTTAAGTACTCTTAGAAAATAAAGGCCAAATCAGTTTTAATTCTGCATTTGAATTGTCAATGTCATGCTGCTTTTATGTAGGCATATGCATATTGAGTATTATTTTCTGAGTGTAATTGCCTTAAGTGCTGTTGATCGTGCAAAGAGAATGATGCATTCTCTGACTCAAGGGTCTGAGAATCAAAGTTCCAGATCCCAAAAACTCTTAAGCATGGGGAGAAAGGCCTCTCAAGGGATGAGACAGACATCCAATTACTCTTGTGTTCAAGGCTGGGGTTTGCATTTAGCAGATGGATACCAGGTGAAGCACACTGCATCTCATCCCTGAGCAGTGGTAGGCATTGGAGGGAGGGGTTTGGCAGGAAAGAAGGATAAGGGTGGTGAGAACAGGTGCAGGCAGGAGAAGAGCAGTGTGGGTGGAGTGCTTGGAATCAGACGGAAGTAGCCAGATGGGACATACAAAACACCAGGAAATAAATGAACAGAGAAAAAAGAAGAAGAATGAAATGTGTGAATCCAGTATCAGGCAGTCATCCTTCAACTTATTGGTTGGTAATGTGAAAAAGCTGTGTGGAAATCTGTTTTCAAGGTGTTTGTAGAGGGCTCATGACTAACTTCAATTGACTCTATTCCTGAATTGAAATGCAAAGAAAACAAAGGGGGCTATGAAAACACAGGCTGGCTAAAATGACTAGTGCTGGAAAATCAGTCTAGTTTGAAGACCAGTAGCACTTATAAGAGTTGCCAATTCAAATTGATTTGTTTTATTGGACACTCTCTCTCTCCATATCATGGAAGATTTAACCTGTTCTACATTGGATGATTTCTTATGAGCAGCATCCCACATTACAATATTAGGGTGCTGAGATCTCATGATCGGTAGTGTTTTGTGTTGCCTACTAATCTTTAGCCTTGCTTGCTGACTAGTCAGCACTTCATGGGTTCCTGTCATGGTCATCCTCGTGGCTTCAGGCATGTTCTGAGCAATGTGTCTTGATGTAGTGGAAGTAGAAGAACAGTATGAGAAAGACTTGGACCTAAGCAGATCTGCCTAGTAGATCCAGAGGAGAGCCACAAAAATGATCAGAGGGAACATGTCTCCTATGAGGACAGGCTAAGGGAGTTGGGGTTGTTCAGCCTGGAGAAGGAAAGACTTGAGAAGGCATTATAGCAGCCTCTCAGTACTTAAAGGGAGTTTATAAGAAAGATGGGGACAAACATTTTAGTAGGGCCTGTAGCAATATGACAAAGGTTTTAAACTAAAAGAAGGTAGATTTAGAATTCAGAAAAAATTCTTTACAGTGTGGGTGGTGAGACACTGGAGCAGGTTGCCCAGGGAAGCTCTGGATGCCCCATTCTCAAAGTGTTCAAGTCCAGGCTGGATGGAGCTCTGAGCAACCTGGTCTAGTGAAAGGTGTCCCTGACCATGGCAGAGGGGTTGGAACTGAGTGATCTTAATAGTCCCTTCCAACTCAAAACATTCTATGATTCTATGATTCTATGAGACTTAGACTAAATAAGAAGAGACTTAGACTAAGGAAGAAATGTTTTATGGTGAGGGTGATGAAACAGGAGCACAGGTTGCCCAGAGATGTGGTTGATGACTCATCCCTGGAAATGTTCACGATCAGGTTGGACAGGGCTCTGAGCAACATGATAGAATAGAAAATGTCCCTGCTCTGTGGCTGGACTAGAGGGTCTTTAAAGTTCCCTTCCCAGCCAAACCTTTATACAAAAAAGCAGGAAGAGGGTGGGAAAGCTGTAAATGTAATGTACAAAAATCCATAGACATTATACCCTGAGCATTGCTAGAGCTGACAGTACAGAGCAATTTCCTTTTTCATGCATGAATGTTTTACAAAACACTCATTTTATGGCTCCTACTTCACAGAGTTTCTTGCTCCCTGAAGGTAACATCTACAGAAAGGTCCTCCCACAGCTTGTGAACAAAGGAGGGAAGCTTGTTTTATGAAGGACCAAGCAAAACTCTAGACAGTGGCTGGGAATTTCTTTGCTTTAAAGAGAGAGGGTTTTACTGGTGAAAGAAAAACACAGCAACATGAAAAGAGGTAATATATCTGGAAATCCCTTATTTTCTGAACAGGCCTCCCAAAGGAACACACAAGACCCCTCCAAGTGGAAGGCAGCATGTGTATTTGCTTGTTTTGCTTATTTCTGTGACATCACTCATAGCTTTCAGGCAACCTCTACTCTTGCTACAACTACTGCAGCTTCTGAGTCTTCGCACCACTCAGCTGCACACAAGCCAGCTTGTGGGAGCATCACTATCGTGTGCCTCTTTAAGGGTGCATCTCACAGCTTTATGCATGCCTTTCTGTGTGTGTGTTTGTTCATCTGCTGCATTTCACATAGCTATGTTGAAAGAAACCAAACTAGGCTTCAAGAGGGGAAAAAAACCAAAACCCTTTTAGATGGTAGTGTTGTACTTGTACCTCCACAGGGTAATTACCGTCTTTTGGTATGTAAAGACATGGAGTGAGGGGGAGTGTCTGTGATCCTCTTCAACTAAATAACAAATTAAATTCTGTTCCGAATCAAATGACAGAGATCAAACTCATCCTGTTGTGAATGCTTCTTCATAACTGCTGTCTGTTGTGTGAGACAACACCTACAAAAACTCGAGTATTTGAGTCCAGTATGTGATGAGGCTGGCAGCATGCCATGGCCTGGAAACTTCACCTGCTCTAGGTTCTGGTCCTGCAAAGAGGAGGCATAAGGAGGGCAAAAGGGGAAGAATTAGCTCATCACTTTTTCTGCTGTGTCTGACTGATGTGTTCACAGGAAAATGAGCCTCTACCCTTACTCAGCTTCCCCCATCGAGGCCAAATACCCAACATCGATTTCATGGTTTTGGGGGGACGTGGAAAACTTGGAGAACAGTCACTAAATGGGCCTGAATACTGGCAGTAGCAACTCTTTCTCCATAATATTCTCTGATTTGAGTGTGGACAAGATGAGGGGACTGTTGTTTGAGTCCCTCCAGCTCTAAGCATTCAGGAGCACTTGCTCAAAGTGTGCTAGTATGTATTTACCTTTGTAGTGGGTTAACCCTGGCTAGCAGTCACCAACCAAAGCCACTGTATCACTCCCATCCACAAGGGGACAGAGGAGAGAAAATATAATGAAAGGTTAATGAGTTAAGGACAGGGAGGGGTCATTTACCAAATACCCTCATAGGCAAAAGAGACTCAACCCGGGGATATTAATTGAATTTACTACCAACAAAATCAGAGCAGGATAATGAGGAGTAAAATAAGTCTTAAAAAACAGTCCATCACCTTCCCCTCGCTCATCCCTCCTTCTCGGGCTTTACCTCCTCCTTCCCAGCAGTGCAGGGAGATGGAGAATGCGGGTTCTGGTCAGTTCATCACAGGTTGTTTCTGTCACTGCTTAAAGAGAGGAGCCCTTCGCCTGCTCCAGCCAGGGGTCCCTCCCATGGAAGACAGTCCTTCATGAATGTGAAGGTTTGGATCTGGCACTCAGCCAAACGTTCAAACCCACAGAAAAGGCCCCCCCAACCCCTTCTCCAGGGGAAAAGAGAAAAGGACCCCCCCAACCCCTGCACCAGGGGAAAAGCGAAAAGGAAAAAACCACAAAATTATACAAAAATATAGATATATATTTACATATATCACAGTTATATACAATTAATACAGAGTTAAGGGAGACTATCCACACCCAGAGGGAGATGGTAAGGGAAAGGGAAAGGGAAAAAGTGTAACAGTGGAGAAACAAACTCTAGACAGAAGCCGCCCACCTGTAACTTGGCTGCAGAAAGAATTCCAGCCCAGCAGAGAGCAGAGAGGACTTGAGATAACCAGCTTCCTTCAAGGTCAGTTCTAACAGGAGAAGAGCTGAGGTGAGGGGGGAGCATTCCCC
>VYXB01006190.1:179625-196185 GCA_013397135.1 Pachyramphus minor
ACTCCAATCCAACCCCAGCACTCTTCACCATCTTCATGGCCCTCCTTCGGACACTCTCTAACAGCTTCATATCTTCCTTACATTGTGGTGCCCCAAACTGCACACAATATTCCGGATGAGGCAGCCCCAGAGCAGAGTGGGACAATCCCCTCCCTTGACCAGCTGGTGATGTTTTGTCTGATGCCCCCAGGACAGGGTTGGCCCTCCTGGCTGCCAGGGCACTGCTGGCTCAGATTCAACTTGCCATAGACCAGGACCCCCAGGCCCTTTCCATGGCAGGAAAGGGACCCCCCCGTGGTCCCTTTCCTTTCTTTTTCTTTAGAGATCATTAGAAAGAATTTCTCAGGATCTTGGGGCCATCTAACCCCTTTTGCTGTCCCCTGTGCAAGCCCTGTGCAAGCTCAGAGGGTGCCCCAGGAGACTCCCTCGGCTCCGAGCCGCCACATCTTCCCCTCACCTGTGCAGGCGTGCAAAGGTCTCCAGACAGTGACTGCTCCAACTCCCATGTCTCCTCCTCAGGGACACACACTGACCTGCATCCACCAGCCCCATTGGCAAGCAGACATGGTGTTGCCCCTCTGTCAGACACTCTCCTGGCAGAACAAAGTACCACCCAGGGTCAGCCACAGCCCTACAGTCATCAAGGGAGAGCAGTGGCTGCAGTCCCACCAGTGGGACACCCAGCATAGCCCTGTCAGCTCAGCCAATCCCTCAGGGACACCCCTGGGCAGGAGCAGCCCCCCAGACAGGACCACATCCATGGATTTGGAACACCACCCCAGGTTCTGACATCTCACTGGCCAGTGAAGTCCCCATAGATGAGGCACCTCCCCGAGGGGTGACCCCCTGCCCAGTCACACCACTCCCAGCCACTCAGTCACACTCCTTGTCCAAGTCATCAGGGACCCTGTGGTGACTCCAGACACTGTGCTGCTTGAGAAGGTTCTGCTGAAAGGGACTCTGAGGCACTGGGATTGCTCCCCCGTGGCTGTGGGGACCAGCCAGGATGTTCACAGCAGCATTCTCATGCCCATGGACCATGGTGGCACCAGCACCCGGCACAAGATCACTTCACTCTACCTGCTCAAGAAGATGCCCTAAACTGACTGCACTGTCCCCAAGACTTCCAAGGCCATCCTGAGCATGGGGCACTGCAACGCAGTCAGCATGAAACCTTGGGACCCACAGCAGGATATGGGGACACACCTGCCACCACCACAGAGCAGCATGTCACTACATGACATCAGGCTGAAAAGGTGACAGATGAAAAAGAAGAGAGAAGTGCAAGGCTCCCACAGCCAAGGCTGGGGCAGGAAGATTGGATTAGGCCTGTTGAGAGATAAATAATTTGGGGACCTATCCCAGTTTGAGGAATAGATTGTCTGGGGATCTCTTGTTTGGAGATCCATCCCAATTTGAGGGAGGGAGGGAGGGTGTTTATGTAGTGAAGAGGTAGATTTAGGTGTAGTAAAGACGTAGATGTAGACGTTGTTGACTGTTTTCTTCTGGTTGCCAAATAGAAGATTTTATTCCATAACCTGTATCTGCCAGAGCTCAACTTTCCCTTGTTGAACTTAGAACTTATGGTTGGTGATTACCCAGCCCTGTAGTTTGTTGTGGTCTCTCTACAGGTTCTCTCTGCCTTTGAGAGAGTCATTGATCCTCCCAATACCTCCCTTGGATTTTGGATAAGTGTTGGTCTGGATTTGGGCAACCTACCCCAGTTGCTGCACTGGGTCTTTGAACTGGTGAATACACTGCCAGAGACTGAGGCAGACCTGATTGCATCCTGAGCTCAGAGTTTCTGACTGCCTGCTGGCCCCTGAGGAGGAAAGGTAGCTTCCCACACATCCTGCTGAACTTTACTGCAGGGTGATCTTGCTGCAGCAGCTGCCTTTGTTGCTGAGAGACATCATTAGCTAAGGATCTGCTGGGATCTGTGACCTGCTACTTCCTTCCTTCTCCACCAGACAAACCAGCCTGCCCCTTCTGGAGTACCACTGGGAGCTTAGTGGGTGTTACTGCCAATGGTTAGCAACTGGACAGAAGCTGGGCACACAGAATACTGCTTCATCCCTCTTCTGCTCTAAAGGCTGAGCTCTGTGCTCCAGTCCCAAGGTGGGGGGGCTGGTTTCACTCTTCTGNACAGGTGAAGGAAAAGCAGATGAAAAGCAAAGGAAAAACAGATCCTCAAGTATCAGTCGCTCAGCATCCCTGGCCCAGCTTTGAAAAATCCAGTGAATGACTGATCACACCACCTTTCATTCAGATTTACCCTCAGGCTGATCTTGGGGACTCCAAGAAAGTTCATTTCTCCTGGAAGAGATCCAGGAAATTAATTTTCACTGATCTGCCTTCAAGAAAGGGCTGTGAGTGGCCTCAGGAACAATGGAAGGGTATCAAAAAGGTTTTGGAGCTGGCTGGTACAATTATTTTAATATTGCTGAGATTTTAGTACACCTGAGATGTGTTAGGGCACTGAGAGCTTTGGGCAGACATCTTTTTATTATTGCTTAAGCTGACATGATGAATCACCATTGGTACCTGGTCTCAGCTAGATCTGATACAGTGGCTGTCTGTACCTGCTGTTCTGGCTGGGCAGCTTTTTCCATTGTGCAGATTCTGCCGATAGGATCGGTAGTATGATTTGAACATGAGATATTGGGGGTACAGAAAAACAGTGAGATTTCCAGGAAGCTAAAAGATACATGAACAAGACTTCAGTAATACTGCATGTTTGAATCTTGGCTCATTTGGAAATCCAACAGATGAAAACTCTTCTTCAAATTTTGTTGGCAGAGAAATCACAGCTGTACTTGGAGCACTTTCCCCTTTCTGGCTTTGCTTCATAATTCCAGCCAATTTAACATTTTTTCTTCTGCTTCAGACCTGCTGTTCCCCAGCCTGGGTCCTCACAGGCAAAACATAGGTCCTGGTGGTTCACAAGAAGGTTTCTTTGGCTTCATTTCAGACACTAATTCACTACATGCATTTTGAGGTGCAGATCAGTAGATACCTCAGGCAAGCAAGGAAAGTGACTGAGAGGCAAGGACGTGCTGTGGATGCACCCTGGAATTGCTTCTATATTATGTAAGGAGGACCTGGGCTTTATGTAAACATTAGGTCACAGCCTTGAACACATCCCTGCTTTTCCCAGCAGGTTCAGGCTAAGTTGCTGATGTGCACAACAGCTTCAGTGTTGCTTCAGTGTCTGCACAACAGGCAAGGCTTAATGCACATGGTTTTATTGCTCTCTTGCTTACTCCAACCCTGGACACCACCTTGTTTTTAGGGACAAATTAGGAGTAAAGCAAATGAAGGCAAAATGAGAGAAGGCAAGAGGAACTGCAGATAGCAGTTTCTGTTCAGTTCAGACAGACAACAGCATTTTATTATTCTTTGCACAGTATCCAGGGGAACCTCAGGAGCTCCCTAGCAACAATATAGCAGGAAAAGGAAGTGTCTTAATTCCTGGAGCAAATATGTTTTTTCGGGGCTATTGGCCCATGACTGCTATCCGTCCTAGTTGTAATGGAATGGAGAGCTTCTACCTCGTTCCACAGTGCTTCCAGGCAGCAAAAATGGGAAAGGCTGCAATTTCTGGAAAAAAAAGCAGACATGGTATGAGGAACCACGTGGTTGATCCATGAGCAGGGAAATTCTTCTCCAGTCCTTAACTGAGATGCAGGGCGAGTCTGTGTATCTTACAGAATAAATCTCTTGCGACCTCTGCATTCACCCTGTTCTCCTAAAAATCCACCTTCTCAAGTTCCTTCTCTCCCTTTTTATCTCCATGTAATCATCTCTTCACCAAAATCTAATGTTTCCTTGTTTCTGATGATGACATATGGGATCCTGACATTGTTTCTCTTACTGCTCTGCTGTAATTGGATCACAAGAAAACAGGTAACTATACATTCCATGTTCTCTCAGGATTAGATTTATGAAGGATCCCAAATTTTCTTGACAGCAAAGCTTTCAAAGACATAATGCAGCACTCTAGCATTCTTGTACAAGAAGGTACTAAGGTTCTTTAGGAACTGAGAGACCACTGACACTAAAGACAAATGGCTCTGTGTGTAAACGTCACCTTACAAGATTGGTTTTACACTTTTAATTTTGAAATTGGGTTTAGGCATGTCTCCCCTTTATTATATAGGGCATCAGTGCATCTTTAATTTCCTCTGCATTTAGGATTTGTTCACCTGATGCCATTTCCCTGAAAGGCACCAAGACAAGGTGAACTTTGTATGCGTTCAACTTCAGATTAAGGCAGTATATCTGAGACTAGGTGTGTTCCTCTAGTTCTTCCAGCACTGTGCTTTGTCTCCCTTGGTTAGGCTGACACATCTGTAACCAAAACTGAGCTGTTAACAAAAAAACCCTCCTTATTCTCTCCTCATAAAGTCTAAATGATCATGTTACACTGTTATCTCCACTTGTAAGCTCTGTTTTTGGCAGGCACAGGTGAATCTTCTTCCAGAGATAGGATCACTGGGAAAGAGTTCATAGCTGATCCCAGGTGTCCATGGCACTGGTAGCTCCTTTCTGTTGCTCCCCAGGGTGTAATTGCCAGGCACTATGTTCAGGTAAGGGCTGCAGACACCTGGAAAAGAGTTTGCTTTTCTGGTTGGGAATGTATGAGGCATTTTGTCTAAAACATTGTGTTTTTCTAGATTGTCCCAATGATCAGAAAGGGATGGAGAAATCCCTTCCCCATGGGGTACATTGCTTTCCCCTGTCTTGACATGAAAAGTTTTCCTCACTAGAGAAAACATGGACAAAGCTGGGTAATTTTGCTGTTCTCTAGAGCACTCTAAAGGTGAATAACATTTGCTTTACCATTGATGCACATTGCACTGCAGACACCTTGTCATGGTGTCTCTCTCCTCTATTCAGCTCTGCTATGGTTACCTGTGTATTATGTCGGCAGGCTATAATTTTGCCAGCTTCATTGGCATTCAGCCTCTACTCTACTTGATCATTTGGAGATGAATCTGTGTCCCCACACCCAGTTTGGTGCTATTGCAGCATTTCCAGCCATGATGAGCTGAGCAGAACTTGGGCTGATGATTCATTATTGGAAGAGTGTTGAGCATACAAATGAGAGGGTATAATCAGCAATGAGACTTGCTTTGACTGTTGCTGCTTTGCTTTCCATCACCAGTAGGAACATTTCTAAGACCAGCCTGCAATCTTCTGCAGCCCTAATGGTGGACTCTCTAATGATGTAGCACTGTAGAAACTCCTCTGATAGGCACAGGCAGTGAAAGGAGTCTTCTGCTTACTGAATGAGAATTGCTGCTGGCACACACCTATGCTAAGCTCCTCCTCTCCTGGTGGCCTCTATTAGTGCATTTTATTAGCCAGGCAAGTGAGAAGTTCAAAGACTGAAACAAAAATAATGGATATGCATCTCACTGCCTTCCTCATATAAATCAGCATGCAGTGATGAACCATTATTATTTGTGTGTATCTAGCTGCTTGTAGATGGCCACAATCCAGATTAGACACTCTCTGTGCCAGTACATCTGATTGTTGATAAGAAGCAGCTGGACTCAGCTGAAGCAAAAGCTTTTTCTGCATATGACAGAAGAGTGTTGCTAAAGCTGGATGAGTCCAGGACTGTGTAGAATATATTCCAACAAAAATGTTCAGGGCTTTTTGTTTTTTTTTTCGCTAAACACCTTCTGGTTCTTTTCTGAAGAAATGTACTCAGAATTTCCCATAATGCCTTTGGCAAAGCTGACAGTCAGCACTTTATAGGATCTTCTCTCCTTCTGGAGATAAGAGGTAGTTTTTGATGTAATCCTATTGACTGTAGTGGTTTTACTTCCATTTGTCCACAGCAGAGAGGTCAGAATCAGGACCTGGCACTTATCCATTGGATTTCAGTGTTGGCTGAAAGGCAGGTGGGGGTAAAAGGGAATGAACATCAGTGAAGAACACAAAAGGATTAAGGTACTAGCCCTGTTGCAGAAAAATCTGCTCTTAATGCTGAAATGGCCAGCAGAAATTGGTAGTTCACTGAAACCAGCAAGTGGTGGTGTGGTAGCACCTCACCCATTTTCAGTGCAGTTGTTCTGGCAAGCATTTCAGTACTCGAGCTCTGCACCAGCTCTGGGGTCCCCAGCACAGGACGGACATGGACCTGTTGGAGTCCAGAGGATGGCTACCAAGTTGATTGGAGGGATAGAGCACTTCTCCTATAAGTAGAGGCTGAGAGAATTGGAATTGTTCAGCCTGGAAAGAGAAAGCTTCAGGGTATTATAATTGCAACCTTCCAGTACCTGAAGGGAGCCTACAAGAAAGAAGGAGAGAGATGACTTTCAACAGCATGTAGTGACAGGGCAAGGAAGAATAGCTTCAAACTGAAAGAGAGTAAATTTTGATTAGATATAAGAAAGAAATTCTNAGGATGGCTACCAAGTTGATTGGAGGGATAGAGCACTTCTCCTATAAGTAGAGGCTGAGAGAATTGGAATTGTTCAGCCTGGAAAGAGAAAGCTTCAGGGTATTATAATTGCAACCTTCCAGTACCTGAAGGGAGCCTACAAGAAAGAAGGAGAGAGATGACTTTCAACAGCATGTAGTGACAGGGCAAGGAAGAATAGCTTCAAACTGAAAGAGAGTAAATTTTGATTAGATATAAGAAAGAAATTCTTTACTGTGAGGGTAGTGAAGCACTGGAACAGGTTGCCCAGGGAAGCTGTGGATGCCCCATCCCTGGAAGTGTTCAAGGCCGGGTTGGATGGAGCTCTGAGAAACCTGTCTAGTGAAAGGTGTCCCTGCCCATGGCAGGGAGGTTGGAACTAGTTGATGTTTAAGGTTCCTTCCAACCCAGGCCATTTTATGATTCTATGACTCTATGATTTATCAATCTCTTTAGGAAAGCAGAAGAACTGGGCTATTACGTTGCCTCCCACGTGCTGAAATGGCCTGTTGTCTCTATGCATTAGTTATTTGTGTTGAGGTTGTAGTGGTATTTCCAAGTTGAAGTGGGTAAATGTTTATTCTGATGATGCATTTAGATGCCCATCTCCTCTGAGCAATACAGTTATTCATAGAAGCGAGGAAATTTAGCACTCAATAGCTCAGGAAACTCACTCTTTCCTATTTGGAGCCCTAATTAGAGCAATTAATCACTGCTGCTTCTGCCATCTAAGCTTCCAGGCTAGAATATATTGTCCTCTCTTGTCAGAGCAGAAATGTAAAAATGGTTTCCCCTTACCTGACACTTTGCCAGTACAGCCTTTATCAGTGTCTGCCTCCTACCAGCTTCTATCTTGCCTGAGAGCTGGAGCTGAAAATGTAAAGAACAAAATGACGTGACTGTTCCAAAAGAGAGAAGAAGTGTGAAATTTTAAAAGATCAGATTCTACTCTGTTTGTGTGGGTTTAAGTTGGATTTCTCCTCTTGAACTACCATACTTCGGAATTTCTTTTGGGTTTCCATACTGCTGTTATTAAGTGAAATTTTTTTTTTCTCCAGAAATACCCTGACAATTCCATTGTAGAGAGGGGTGTTCTTTCCACTTGATGCAGTTAAAACTTCTCCCCACAAAATCCCTACCTACCCAAATTCTCCAGATATATGCCCAAGAGGGCAGAATGAGGATTAGGTTGCCTCTGTGTTACAACTCCATATCTGCCCCTTGGCTGGTCCTTTGGTGTTTAACTGATTAAACGTGCAATTGTCATTCCACTTTCCCTACTTTCCTATGTATCAATGTGCATTATATGATAAGCTGTAGGGCCTGGGGACAACAGCACAGCACCAAAGTCCTCTTTAGCTTGAATTAGACAACTCTGTAAGTTAGGCACATCAGTGCTTTAGTCTCTCTTCTGTGTGGTCCTGTGACAGCTATACCTCCTTCAGGGAGGAAAGGTATTTCTTGTGGCACCTGACCTCCTGGTGTGCTGTGCCCCATGCCATGCTGAGGCTCTGCTAATGAGTATCTCACTGGTCTCGAGCTTAAGGTGAGCAGCTGAAAACCTTAACAGTCCCCAGCTTGCCTCTTTTCCTTGTGAGACCTGTGAAAAAGTGTGCTGGTATTTTCCTGCCCACAGACCCGCAGGTTTCACCGAGATCCACCCTGGAGTGTGATTGGGGAAGAGTCAGATGTGGCTCCGCTTCTGCTGAGATGTAGTGGCTGAGTGGGGGCACTCTTATGCTCCACTGCAGTGCCAAACAGAATGGGCGAGCTTGTCTCCACAGTGGCAGTAGGAAAGATGAAGATGGCCACGTGTCCACAGCCAGCATACACATTTTTGCCACACAAGACTGAAAGCTCCCAGTATGTGGCTATGAACACAGTAGGTACCAGACTGCAAGTCTAGTCGAGTTATGTGTACAAGTTTTTGAATAGTCATCTGGAGATCTGAAGCATTTACAGCTGCATGTATACAGCAAGCTGAAATTCATGCTGTTGTTAGCTTTTGCTAACATTACGAATGGTCTGACAGCAGAATTGTGAAATATCCATTTTCTTTTGGTGTAAATACCTCCTGCTGCTTCCTTATCACTCCTCTTCAAAACCTCTAACAATGAAACAGTTCTCTGGATCTGAGATGTTAACACTAATGTTTGTCTTTTTGCTGCCCTTGATGAAAAATTAATGAACTATGAATGAATGAACAGTTCTGCCCTGTTTATGTTTTTTTTCTTTTCATGATTGGGTGCCAAGATGCATTTACTTAAACAGGGTCAGGGCAGCTTTTTTACTTTTGAGACAAATCATTCCAGGAAAACTTCCAACAGGGATCCTCATTCTTGGACCTCTGGATCTTGCAGACCTCAAACAGGTAAGAACTGCCACAGCCCTTCAGCAAAAGGCAGCCCAGAGCATCTCATGGCTCTTGTAATGTGGTAAATATCATTTGTTGCTCATTTCTAATTACTACCCCACCAGCTGATTGAGTAATTCAGTACACCATTAATAGGCTCTCCCTCTAAGCACAGAGGAAACAGAGAGTGTGCACTGCCATCCTAAGCCTGTGTGCATGCTGTTCCTCTGGAGGAGTTGCTAGAGGGCAGAAGATAAATATTGAACCCAAGACAGAACTGTTGGGGAAGTCTGCAATTGGAGCACTTTTCTTTTGTTTGGAGAGAGATAAAGACAGTTCTCCTCTACCCACCCCACTTGACTTGAACATCTTGGTTTAGAAAAAATGACCAAGGAGCAGTTTCACAAATGCAGCCTATGTCTGCCGCACCCAGTGCCGCTGTGTAACAAGTCTGGAGGCCTGGAATCTTGACACAAATCTGTCTTCCTCATTCTTGTAACACAGGACAGCATTTCACTGTGTTCTTGTAACACAGGCTGCAGCGTGACCCACCTTACCTTCTCTCAACACATGCACAGAACAGTGCCACAGTGCGCTCATTTCCAGGGCTTCAGAAGTTCCTTACATGTATCCAGCAGGTTCTGACTTGGTGGTGTCACAAGAGACAGCTGCTTGTTCCCACTGAGAAGACAACACAGTTCCACTGAGGAGGGGAACATGAAGCTCAATATAGTGAACAATGGTCCAGGCAAACCTGGATGATGGTGATGCCTTTCAACATTTTTCTGGTAGCTCTTAAGGATTTTACTGAAGAGGAAGTCTCTATGCTAGCCAAATACATTTCTGTGCAGCTATCTGCTCCAAATTTGTTGAGAGAAGCACCCTTATGTTCCATTCAGCATAATAAGCCATATTTCTCAGCAGTAGTTTCACACAGAGTTTTATCAGAATTTCTTCCCTTTTGATTTAGAGCAAAAAATGGATCAGAAAGCAGTGTACGATTTTTTTCAATTTCCCAGTCTTTTTTCGGTGGTAGTAATTTTTTCAATTGCTAGTAATTTGGAGTGCTCAGGGCAGGAGGTTCTGCTCCCGGAATTAACACAGCCTTTGATTATACATCAACAGATTTTGGACAGATTAGGTAGTTTCCAACACTTGTATTTCCATTTCCTCTGTTTTCCCAGGAGTCTAATTTAGATGATCTGCATACACCATTAGCTTCTGTGTCATTCAGGAAATGGTAAATATTCCAAAATGCAAGGAAATAGAATTTTTTCAGTGGCTCTTTCCAGTGAAAGGATGGGCTTCTTTTGGTAGAACATTTCCATGTTTCTAGGAGCTACCTGACCTATAGCTACCAATACCAGCCTCTAATCAGATGCATGACTGACAATCCGTTGTGAAGGCATTAATTTTAATCATGAATGGATGGCAGTTGCACAGACTTTAAGGCTTTACGTAGCTCATCCCAAATCCATGGCTCTCTGGTTGCCTGGGACTTTCATTTTTGTAGCAGAACTTTGCACTGTTGCCCCCTTCATTTGCGAGGAAATGCCAAAATCTGGATGTTGACATATAAGGCCTCATCTGCACCATGTGTCAAACTCCTTATATGACCTCTACAGGAATTGGTGGCACTCAGTAATTTGTAGGACAGCTCTACTTAATCTCCCTAAATTTAATAATTTAAATGCCTGCAGATTTCACCGAGTATTTCTGTGAGATGAGCTTTCATTTAAAATGTAGAACCTGCGAGAAAAAGCAAATTGTGAAAGAACCTTCTCTAAACCCAAGTATTAGGTTTCCAAAAATACAAACCCTGGAAAATAATCCTTTTAGATATTATAGGTATTCTTCCATTCTCAAATCTTAATATAAAACCAATGAATGCTTTGGAACGTTTAGTCCTCTGAACCCATTAAGAGGATCACGATAAGCTTTCTCTCCTCCCACACTTCACTTTATCCTCTGCTAACAATGGCCACAGAGGAGACCAACTAGTGAAGATGCTTGAGGTATTCAGTAGGTGTTTAAATCCTACCTGCTGTAGTGAAACAAATGATTCATTTGCAAAGACCATGAAATGAACTTCCCCACTAAACAGACTCATGCCAGAAGAATTCCATACGGGAAACCCTGGGAGCTTCTGCTGTGTTGTATTGCTATGGGAATACCTCTACCGGATAGTTTCACTCAGGACACTAACTCTTCTGTGATCTGGTAATGAGTCAGTATGTGTTTTTCACTAGAAGTGTTTCCTCCCATAAGGCTTAAGGAAGTCTTCCAGATATCTAGAATTCCATGACAGAAGTAGTAGCAAGCTGCAATGTCATCTCCACTCCTACCACAAGGTAAACACACTGAAGTTTAAGGCAGCTGTGTCTGAAGAAGGAATAAAAGAGCCAACGGGACTTTCTTCTCCTGTGAAGGAAATAAACTTCAGAGAGTCTTATAGCTTCTTAAAAGACTTGATCTTCAGTTATCTACTATCTTGGATGATATCAGGGTGACACAGCCATAAACTTCAGCTGAACTTCACCATATACGTTAACATTGGGCAGAAAGCACATGGCACAGCTGGCCAGCAGAAAGTGAGGCAGGTATTTGAGTCCTATCATTAGAATACCAGTTTGGTGATTTCACCCTTCGAAAGCTATGCAGGGAGAGTTTCAGAAGTGATATGTTAAGAATAAGAACATACAAACTCCATGCACCCAATTTAAACTCTCAGATTTCTTCTCGTTGCTTTGTTTGGGCAGTGCCTCCTTTTGGGCAGGAAAGTCTGTATGCTGAATTGTTGCAATATTTGAAGTTTTCTTGCCCAGCACTCCATTAGCCTGTGGACTTCCTGGAGACCATCTATTACCTGCTAAACTGTTATTAGATCACCTGTTGCTGATTTTGGAACATGTACTAAGCACCAGTCACATTAATTACTGAGAGATAATTGGACAGTGATCATGAGGAATTTAAATCTTACCCTTATGCATGTCAATAGGAAATGTGGGCCTATCTTAACAAGAGGTAACTTTAGCACACTTAAAGAGTGCCATCATATGAAATCAACAGCTTTTTACCAGCAGAATTTATCTAAAATATTTTAACATCTTGTAACTGAGAAATACCTGACTTACTTACAAGTTCATGGTAAAAGCTGCAATTTTATGTCACGATTCCACTTGTACCAGTTGTAAGTCCCTGAAACACAAGTTTTTGTAATGAAAATGGTAATCAAATACTAGTTTCAGTTGTTCTACTAGACATCCATCTAAGAAAATAAAGAATATGAAATGAAGAGCATTAGGCTTTTCTTATAGGATATGCTGTGCTTTAAAACTTATTTTATTGATCCTAAAGTTACAAGATCAATTACTGACATTTTCTGGAGGATCAATCTTGGATTAAATGGCAAAATGAAGAAAAGGTTTTCATAGGTACTATATCCAAAAGCAGAAACAGATTGCCGTTCTCATGTGAACATTCAGAAACCTTTTCTGATTATTAAACAGTATGTCTGAAATATATCTAAGTTGTACCAGCCACCATAGCGCTTTTTGGTGAACCAAAGAAGTCCTACAGTGAAATCAAACTTTTGAGTAAAATCTGTACTACTTGAATACAATTTCCCTCTAACACCATTTTTAGCCGTTTTTAGATTTATGTATATTCTGTCTGTCAATTACAATGCAAAGTATAAGTAACAGATTTAAGCAAGGATGTTGGAGTGTGAAAATAATTCATGTGAATTGCTAATAGGCTTGTGGGAATACATTTTTTTCCACATGAAGGAAAACCCTGTCTCATCAAAGACAGCAGACTCGATTTTCCACCGTTTTATCCCTTGACTAGCTGCTATTACCTGCAGAAGGGACAGGAAAGCTGAGAGCAGTCTGCTACTAAATCTGTACTCCACTGTGACCAAAACAGCAGTATTGCATCTATTCTTCCCTCCCTTTGAACAGATGTGAGTAAAGCTGTAAGCGATCCAAAACAGCAAGCCAAGGGGCAAAAAGC
Source organism: Pachyramphus minor (assembly GCA_013397135.1). Taxonomy (NCBI): domain Eukaryota; kingdom Metazoa; phylum Chordata; class Aves; order Passeriformes; family Tyrannidae; genus Pachyramphus; species Pachyramphus minor. The sequence continues at coordinate 192,426 of VYXB01006190.1, forward strand.
AGTGTGGTCAGTACTTCAGCTAGGCAAAATGGAGACTTGATGGCACATACATGATGTTTCCCTTCTGATCTCCCTAGTCTTGCTAGTTAAGGCAAAAGCCTTGCAGTTAACATCCTCCAGTGACATGAATCGATCAGGTTTGCATTCCCCTTGACAATCACATGACAGAGAATGGCAAAAAAAGGGACAGTCTGAGCCCTGTCACATAATTAACCTAAGCTTCAATGCTTCCCACATCAGCCTATTTTCAATTTCAGCACAGTATAGTTTATACACTCTAACATTATTGCTCAGAAGATAGAATGATGATTCAGGTTTACTAAAAACAGCTTCACAATACTGCAATCATGCTTGTGAAGCTTCGTCTTGTATCCTGTATTTAGAAGTTTCTTCTCACTGAGAAATAAATTCCTTGGTGTTTTATCAGAAAAGTTAGTCACCAGATACCTGAAACACTGATATACCATCTTTAAGATAACATGGCTTGTTTGGTCAATTTGCCTGCCAATTTTTTTTTTCCTGCTTTTAAAAAAATGTGTATAATGCCATAGGTGACCTCTCTTAATACTGCTGTCCATACGAACCACAAATAACTGAGAAATAATATGCCACTGCTGCATCCTGTCATGCCAGAAGATCAAGATTACTTTGAAGATTACTTAGGGTAGGTGTTACATATCATTTGTGCCCAGATCCACTGAAGTCAATGAAATGATGCCTACTGGCTTCTGTGGGAGTCCAACTTGGACATTATTCTGGCAATCTGTCCACCACTAAATTAAGCTATTACAGGGGATAAAAGCCCAAATGAAGAAAAGTAGAAATTTGGGAACTAAAACTGAGCAACAAATAAATATTCTAATTCAATGGCATTCTGGAAAGACTTAAATAAAACACAAACACACATACAGAGGCATGTACACACACATACACACAAAAAATATGAATTTAACAATCTTAAAAATCCATAGTCTAAAATTGTTTACATTTAAACAATTGAGCATAATAGGTAGCTTTCTTGACTTTCCATTTATTTCCCTGAGCACTGATCTTTGGAACATCTGGAGTTTCAGAATTATCTAGTTCATAATTTCTAAAATAGTTAAGTAAAATGCTGTATTTTTATGTCAAAAATCAATTCCTTAAGTAAAACTAGGATACAACTTCCATGAACTACAATGTGTATAGCCAATTTTTAAAAACCCAACAACTATTATTACATGTCTGCATCTGTATTTAGGCACCTAGCTGGTCTGCTTTTCACAATCACCCTGCAGTCTAGCAGTTCCCATTTAATTCAGTATCGGGTGCTATGCTGTCTCATAAACTCATCCAGTTAGAGACCTACATAAGGATTTAGCCTCTTTGCTTTAGTTACTCAGTTTGCAACATCTCATCTGTGTGAGCAATACATGATGGAATTGGTCTTGTGCCTAAATCAGTACTACAGGAAAAGATTACAGGACTCCTCAGTCATTTTCCCGTAATGGGTTAAGGAGGTGCATCTGCAGAGAGGCAGAATAAAACCAGTCTTCGGCACCCAAATAGGAATTAGCTAGGGCATATGTTTTAAACTGGCATTCCACATCAGGAGATCTGCTGGTCAAAAGGAGCTCTACTTTAAATTTCTATTTAGAACCACTTGGCAAATTGGCAACTGCTGCTTTTTACTCTCTTCTCTAGATCAGAGCTTTAATTGTGAGCTTCACAGACATCAGTTTGCAACTTTGAGACTTCTCAGGCATTCTGTATTCTAGATTATACAAAGTATGCAAGTCAAAATATTTTAGAAAACAAAACAGTGCAGAGATATTTGAATATTTTAAGCTAAAATCTTCTCTCTCCAGTTCTAAGGCTGCAAATTACGTCAGCCTCTCTGCAGCTAAGAAGTTCAAAATAATTTGCCATCAACCACAGAAAAAGACTGTAACTTTGCATACCCTTAACTCACTCTCCTCTCTTTCCCCGCTCTCTCTATGGGTAGCTGATACACTGGCATTATGCAGCAGGCTCCAAACACAAGAGTAACAAAAAGGTTATTTTGTATACTTCAGTATGATGTAACTGGAGGACGGGGTATTGAACCAAATGCAACCAAGAGAGTTGCTTTTTGGTTCTTTGTGCGACATGAAATCAAGCCTTTGCCTGTTCTCAAATGATGTAATAAAATATGCTATACATGCTTCTCTTTAATTTGTACTTTTTTTACACTATCTGGTAGTGGCATTCCACAGCAAAATCCAAAAGGAGGATTTAGCACTTTTTCTCTTTGCAGAAAACCTTTTTAATACTTCTAAGTTCATGAAGAGTTAACAGAATACAATCCCATTACTTCTCCCCACCCCCTTTTCAGAAATCATAGTGGCCTTTCTTCAAATAAACAAAACAAACAAAAAAATCCTTACTTTAAAACAAGAGTATAAATACTGTTTTGAAAACACATTTGGAAGATGTCTTCCAAGATGGTTTTTTCCCCTCTCCTTTAAAACTGTGACTACTGCACCAGTTAAGGCTGTTTACAATATATATATTTTTCAAATAAAACTTGTACTATTCAAGCTTACCAGATTGATGAAGTGTAACAGATAAAATGGAACTCTTTACAAGGTAAACCATGTAGTCGTACAAAATAGAATTATACCCTTCACCTGTGCAAAACAAAAAGAAATCCTGCCTTGCATTAAAAACACAGAACCTGTTTACAAAAAGGAATGTGTATGACATTTGGACTTCCTTTTTAACTGCCATATCCTAGCAACATCTCAGTTATTTTAGTAAAGGAACTAATCATCAATTTTAAACTGCAGTGAATTTACCAAACATTTTCACTATAGACTTCTGAAAGCTTTTACAGTAAGAAGTTATCAACAAAAGCAGGCACGTTAGTGTACAAAAACGTTGATTTTTTTCCTGTTTCTTTTTCAAAGTGCAGGTTTTTCTCAATGTGCATCTTACAAGACCAACGAATGTTTTAACTCACTAAATCTTAAAACAGAACTCAATTCTCCCAAGGAGTAGTGTAAACGTTAAAGATCCCCAATACACCTCTAGTAAACGTGACACAAATGTCTCTGCGTTGTTTAGAAATTTAGCTCTTTTGAGAGGTAAAGAAGCTTCATGACACCTTTTCCTTACACTGGCTGGTTATCATAAATGGGTAACTCTGGACTTCTAAAGCTGGAGACTGATGAATCACTTGAAGGGAACTAAACTTGGCTACAGAGGAGAGGCGACGGGAGGAACCAACCCTTAGGCGATTCTTGCGCAGCCTTCGGAAAATTCAGCCGCCGGCGGACGAAGGGTCGGTGTGGGCGAAGGAAGAGGAGGAAGGAAGGGCAAAGCAGGGAAAAAGGGAGGAGAAGCTTCCGCAGAGCCAGAGGCACGGCGGCACCCCGCCCGTGGCAAGCTGCGGCCGCGGCAGGGGGGCCACCCCCGTCGGTAATGCTAGAATCGTCCCCGAGCGCCGCGGCTGCGGGGTGCTGGCAGGCCCGCGCCCGGTCCCGGTGCAGGTCCCGCTCCCGGCTGTCACGGCGATCCAGGGGCCGGGCGGGGAGCCGGACGTCCCGCCGGCGGTCCGCGCTAGGTGCCGGCAGCGCAAGGCTCCCCGGGGTAGATCTCCTCGTAGGCTGGGGGCTGCTCGCTGGGCACCGGGTAGCAGTAAGGGTAGGAGGCGTTGAGCTCGGGGTCCATGGGCGAGTAGCCGGGCAGCTCGACGGAGGGATGCCCTCCGCAGTGCACCTCCACGCCGGCCTCGTCGAAG
>VYXB01006190.1:206866-233397 GCA_013397135.1 Pachyramphus minor
TTACTCAAGAGAGCTGTAAAGGATGCTCAGTATGCTTAATCTTCTCATTTGCTGTTGATGCCTACAATTTTTTCAGGTCTTCCCATTACTCTCATAATTTCAAATTTTTGTTTCTGGCTTCATCTTCAAGAGCATAGAAGAACCTACCACTGCACTTACAACTTATTTTCTGTTGCCGCGTCCCTTCATTCTTGCCTCTTGACTCTTTAAATGCTCCGCTCACTCATCAATATAAGTTTTTTTCATCAGTTGCTATGTCAAAGAATTGCAATTCTTTTCCTAAATGTAATCTTACTGTGTTTCAACATAGGCTCATGTTCTAAGTGAACTATACTTTCCATCTTTTGGTAGGCAATGGTCTTCTCTGATGGCAAGAACCTTGGACAAAGTTGTAGCTTTCAAAGCTAGAATGCTGTGCAGGTAGGTTTTTTTTTTCCTTGGGCAGGAGAAAATCCAGCTGCAGCCTAGGAGCTGACAGCTAGGGAAAAATGATTGATATGAGTCCATCATGTACTCTGACTTTGCCTTGGAAGGAAAGGAATGGTTTTAAGTGCATGAAGCCCAACATGAAACCCATTTCCTACAGGAGTCACAGTGATTGAACACTTAAATGTAGGAGATGTTGGTGCTACATTGCCATAGACTCCTGTAAGTGCCTCTGAATAGTTTCCAGCCCTTACCAGCTTCCTGGGGAGGTGTTAAGGTAGTTTGTCCCAAGCGAGCTCACTAGGCGTAGCAAGGTAGTTTGAAAATCCTGAAACGACTCAATTAGCTCCAACTCTTTGCTGGGGATGTTGTCTGATTCCCCTTTCACCTCATGAGGCTCTTGCTAAATCAGAATCCTCTGTCCACATTTTCTGTTAGCCCTGGGATCTGGGCAGATCCCAGAGTGCCTGTGGACAGCTGGATAGTCAGGCCCATGTGCTCTCCATAGGGTAAGGCTGGAAGGAAGATGCATTTCTTTCAGCAAGTGAGTGTGGGGGAGAAGGTAGTCCAGTGCAGCCCTCACAGACACTGTCAGAAGGGTGCTGTGAGCAGTCACTGCTGTTCAGCAGTTGGCACTGTCCACTTTTTCTTTCGAGCATATCTAGTATGTCTTTTCTTTAAAACTTCATCGTAGTGCTCCCTATTATGTGTGTTGTTTGTAGTTATTAAGCATACTTGTTTTGAGATAACTCTCTGCAATATGGCACATACATAATTAGGTATAATTAACTCCAATTAACCATATTAAGTTTTGCAACACTTCTTCTGCCGTATTTTGAAGCTGGCTTGTGACTTAACACATCCCCATTTGCAGGTTCAAGTTATACAAGCTCATCCATATTCCAGGTGTTCCTTTTTCAGCACTATGCATTTGAATCCAATAATTTGTAGTTAAGTTGTCTGCATAATTAACTTGCAGACTGTAGGACTCTGAGTGCAGGATCCTCATGCTGCATCACTGGTCCTCTTCACACGATGCTTCTGGGGAGCTGCTGATCACAACAGCAAATCAATGCCCAGCTTACAAACTCCTTACCTTGCCAAAGATGATTAGATGAATACATGCTATGTTTGACAAAGGCCCAAGTACCACCCATGGTGAATAACCCCTCACCTTTCTTATTTTAACACTGAGCCAAAATTTTTAAAAATTCTTTTTAAAGTCCACCTCTCCCTCCTTTTTCCTTATAGTATTAATTTTGTTCCTTTTGTTGTTCGTGATGGAAAGAGCTCTGAAGTGCCATGCATTAAGAAGTTATAAAGAACAGGTGATTGATTGAAAGAAAAATGCTGTTTGGCAATAGGAGCAAGGTGCTAATGCAGTTTATATATGAGCATACTGTGGCATATTGCGGCACTCTCCGGTGCATCCTGCACCTCCAGTGAAGTAAAACTGGCATCTTCTTTTCCAGCTCAGCCTACTGCTTGAAGGTGGCTCATCTAGAGGTGGTTCTCTAGGTGCTGGCTGACACATTTTTTAGTATATTGCCTCCTACAGAACAGCTGAAAACAGCAAGAGTGCTAGTGTGTATTACAAGGTCTACCCCTTGTCCTGTTCATGAAAAACAGAAAGTGCATGCACAGTAGATGCCAGAAATGCTGACATTGGCAGGAAAAGGTCTCTCATTTGGCCTCCATACAACACAGTTTCTTGACATCTATGAAACAGTTCACCACTCCCCTATTTTTTAAGACTGCATGGGTATTAATTTTCTTCAGGTTATAATTGAGCTGTCACTTATTTTAATGGGCTTTGGATCAAACAGGCCTTGAGTTTTTTTGTGGTTTCCATTGCAGTGTTAATTAACTTAGCATTCAGATTTAACTATTAAGCTCAGAGATTTCATTTAGTTTTTATAATTTAATTGTGGAAACATGGGAGGAAATGCAGATGAGAAGTTATGTGCAATTAATATTGACCCTCAAGGACAACTCAAATATCAGACACTTGTCTCTGAAGACTTACTAGGAAATCCAATGTATTAAATATTGGTTTTGTAGCATGGGGTTTTTGAACAACTTTGGCACTGGCCTGTTCTTCCTGAAGCTGTATTCTTTCTAAAGTCAAGACTGTGTGAAACCTTGATGTCTGCAAGTGCCAACACAGAAAATCAGAAAATCCTGTCACTTAACGATGTTAGCAGCAGCTAACCTCCTGCAACTTTTTATTAAAAATGCTGAACTACAAGCCTTATCATCTGTGTGGGTGTGGATATGTGTGCAAGGGCAGTTAGGATTAGATTGTTTTGTTTTCACAGGTTTTAAAGGTATTTAATTTAGAGCCATTGATAGGCAGCTCATGGAAAGTTTCGGGAGCGACATGGCTTTATCACAGCCTTTGCCTGGCCTGAAAGACCCCCTGCAGCGGCAGGAGGGGGTTTCAGTTTCCATGCTGACCTTGTCCTTAGTATGGCTTGTAGACTGAAAGGTGGGCTGACTGCCATAGGATGTGTTGATACTAGTCTGCTGAAATCTCCATGTGGAGAAACAGCTCAAAGGGGCACTGGGGCTTGTAGTGTAAATGGCAAAAACTACCATAATGAAGAAATGAGTAACCTCTTGCCATATATGCTGGCAGGATTAGCAGTCACAGGTTTGAGGTAAAACTTTTTATCTGCCTGGATACTTTACTGATAAACATGTAACTTGACAAGGTATAGAAAATACATTATTGAAAGTGTCCAATAATGGATTAGCAAGTATCTGTGGTAGGTCATTCAAATAGAGCTGTTCCTGCCGAGTTGCCTGTTTATCCTCATTTTCTGAGAGGCTGACGTATTGCTGTACTTTTTGGTTATAGTTTGATATTTCAGGAAATGGAAAGTCCCTAATCTGCTGTGGGCCCGACGTAGGTGAAAGAGGTATTCTCCTGACAATGGGCATCCCCAGGCCTCTGGGGTGGCCCATCACTTACGAACCTTCACATGGTGTCTATCATAGCACCCTGCGGAAACTGTGAGCGAGGACACAAGTTCTTGCCTCTTATGCAACACTTGAAATGTGGAGTTTCAACCCCCTGTACTTACTGAGGTATCTATGGCTGCAAATGTCACTAATAGCTTAGGCAAAGAGGCAGAAAAAAATGAGGTTCCTGAAACAGTTTCTAGATTTGAATTGGAGGTAATAGGAGTTGTGCAGGATATGTCTTCTTTAGATTCACCACTCAGTAAGAGGAGAGTGAGCAAGTAAGACTGATTGGAGGGATGCTTGTGCATTGCAAATTAGAGGGGAGCAGAAAAACTGTTTTAGTTTAAAACCAGTACACGGAGAGGTAGTATTAAAAGCATTTCAGGAGTCAAAAGGGACAGTGACAAGAAATCTCACAGGTTAAACTGAGTGTCACATTGCTAAACTGAGTGTTAAAGTGAAAGGACGAGAGGACATAGTCTTAAGCTATTCTGGGGGAGGTTTAGGCTGAACGTTAGGAAGAATTTCTTCACAGGAAGGATGGTTAGACATCAGAATGGACTACCCAGGGAGGTGGTGAAGTCATCCCTGGAGGTCTTTAAGAAAAGACTGGGCATGGCACTTAGTCCATGATCTAGTTGACATGCTGGTGTTCAGTCTGTCATAGGTTTAGTGAAGAAAAGGAACTTAGTTTAGAATTTTTTCTCCCTTTTCCCTGCCTTCTGAGGAAGGGAGGCCTGGTTTGTCTGGGGGATGGGGTACTTAACTATCACAAAAGAACTGACTGGCCAGGTAGCATGCCAAGCTGATGGCTTTCTTTTGTCTCTGGGGGGGAAGAAAAAGAACCTTTTTTCTTCCCTCCCGGAAAAAAATCACACACTTTTGGCAGGTGTGGTCTGAACGCAGCTAGGTTGTGGGTTGAGGGGAAAAAAGCTCCAAGGCTTGCTTTTCCAGCTGCTTGATTGCCTGGCTCAGTTTCTGCCTCCGGCCCTGTTTTCTGCTCCCAGCCTGGGACCTGGTTTGGACTTCATCAGGCAGGAGTTGGTCTTGGAGAGGAGGTAGTTTTTTTTTGTTTCCACCTCCGCTCCCATGTTCTGCCAATGGTTTTGATTTTTGTGCACATCGGAGAGAGAGAGAGAGGGTGCGCCGGTAGCCGCACACAGTGTGAGTTTTCCTGACAGAAGCCCTTTTCCTTCCCCCTCTCCCCTCCGCTGTGGGGGGAAGGCCGCCATTGCTGCTGCCACCGCCCGCCCGGAGGGTTCCCAAGGCAACCGCGGGGCCAACAGCGCCCCCTGCCGGCAGCACTGAGCACTGCANCTCTTAATTTCGGATTCACAATTTGCTTAGAGGGAGGAGTTTTGGTTTTTGCCTCATAACTCACCTTCCTTAGCAAACCACTTCTGTCTCATCAAACTGACATACAGTCACAGGTTGGACTGAATGATCTCAGAGGTCTTTTTAAACTAATTGATTCTGTGATTCTGTGTGAAAGACTCAACTGCAGGGACAAGTTGTGGGTTGGCATTTCTGAAATATATGCATCATGGTCTGCACAAGACTTAGATACTTGGTTGATGTTTCATCCTTTTTTTTCTGGCTCACCTCATTCATCGTATTTCAGTCTTTGGGCTACTTGAGGAAGCTCCATGTTGCAGAAACTAAAATAAATGTGTATTGTGCCTGCCTGGTACAGGATGGGGAAAGAAAGAGCTGTGTCTGTGCTGTGCTCTCACTAAAGGGTGTCTCTACCATGGCTCCCTATGGTATAAGTAGTCTCATCTTATGGTTTTGCATTTGAAAAGCTGTCATCAGGCATGAACAGCCACGTTTCCAATATATATGATTCCTCATTCCTCCCTGCCCATTCATTTCATCTGCCATGTAATACAACCTTGGGCAACAGGGCACTGAAGGGCAACAAAAAGTCTATACCTGAGCAATTGTTAGATGTCAGGTTCCCAAGATTCGCTACATTTTCACAGCCTCACCCCTTTCTCATCATATGCAGACTTTCAGAAAAGAGGGGAAGAATGCAATCCCTTCCTCCATCCCTAGTTTTCTGCCCTGTTTTTGAAGACAGCCTGAAAGCAACAAGATTTGGAGTAGAGTAATGGAGGAGCCTGCACTTACTGCAATTTTCAGTGCGTTGTCTCTCCATGTGAAGAACTGAAAAGCTAAGCTGGGACAAACAGCCACTAATTGCTGCACCTGCTTCTCCTGGAAAACTCCATGTTGGTCTATGAAGAGAGAAGCTGTATGGGCAACTGCCTCTAGGCATTAGCCCCAGACACTTCTTTGTTACACGTAGGAGAAAATATGCAGTGGCCTAAGATCATTTTAATGTCATGCTTTGCAGCACATGTGCACACGGTAGCTGCTTCACCTGCTTCAGGGCATCTGACATTGTTGAATTATGTGTAGTGACTCAGAGGGCTTTCCCTTGATTGCACATGAAAGTTCACTTGCAGAACATCAACTTACGTAAAAGTTTGAGCTATTTCTGTTCAAGTGCATTGCCAAACCTTTTTAGGCAAGCTAAACTTCATGCACACTCCATTTGCCAAATCCACCACTTTGCTGCATCCAGTGAGAGGATATCAAAATCCCTCTAAAGCTTTTAGGGACTGCAGTCATGCAGAGTGCTCTATGAACACAGCCATAATGCTTGTGCATCCAGATCTCAGGGGTAAGCTGCTAATTTGTGCATGGTGTAATTCCCACTTGCTAAAAGTTACTAAAATACTAAAAAAAATTAATACAGGAACTACTGCTCAGATTTAGAGTGTATTGAAATAGGTTGATTCTTATAGATTTCAGTTGTTAAAACTCACACGACGTGAGTGTATTTGGTCTTATCTTTGTTGTTACACAGAACCAAAACTGGACATATCTCTGGCTTCTAATGTCTCTGCTCCAATAAATTCCATGGTCCATTTTGGATCCGGGGTATGTTTGGTCAGTTCTTCAAAGAGGAACTCAGTCTTTTCCCATGAAAACGTCTAAACGTGATTCAGTCTCCCTGAGCCCATATGCCAAGTCCCTGGACATACTTATTGCTGTAGGGTTGCTGGATGCTTGATACATTTCCTGTTCTTTTCCTTCCCTTTCCTCTTTCTGAAAGGGCAACATTCTGACTAGAGGAACCATCCTTCTTTGGGAAGGAGCTTTGTACATGCTTTTGGTTTTTTCTGTGCCCTATCTCCATTGGAGTTAAAATGGGAGTACCTGCATGGTTTGGATTTTGTTTTTTAAATTACCTTTTTTCTTTGTTACGATTGGTGTGAGAGATGCCTTCTTGTAAAAATATTTTCCACTTGTCAGATTTTTTATGAATTAATTTGTTTGTTGCTCCCTGCTGTGTCCCAGGACACTTCGAAAATGAGACTTTTTTTTTTCATGAGTTTTGTCCTGCTGTCCTGCTGTGAATATTTATATACATCAAGTTGCAATAAAACCAAACAATTTTCTCATTAGCAATGCAGTCTGCAGAAGTCAAATAATTTCTCCTGTGGTTTTTGTCAGGGACATTGTGCACTTGAAGCAGCAGAGAGGAAAAAATGTTTCAAAAAAGAGGACTCAAGATTAACATCATGCGCTCTAATAGAAGTCTTGAAATTAGCCCTTTCATCATACCATATTTATTGTTTTAATTTGCTTTGGTGGCATTTGGCATAGGTACATGAAGTATGAATGTGCTTTCATGCTGCATGCACAGGCAGAATGTAAAAGGATTTAACAGAGCCCTTTCACATGAGGAGAGCCTGAACCAGATCATGTCCCTGAATGACATTTGGTGAAAGCAACACTATGGGGACTGAAGATGGAACTCCCTAAAGGCTGAAGCATATCTTGGTTTAGAGAGGTCTGCGTTCAACAAGTGAACTAATCTGGGGCTTCACATGTGGAATCTTTGTTGCAGAATTTAGAGCAGCCTTTTGGATATGCACCTTTGTGCTGGCAGAAAGCCCCCACAGCTTCAGCAGCTGGAAGAGGAAGGAGCTTGCAGTGGTCTTTGCTCCCCATGTCTCCAGGCAGGCTGAGCAAAGCTCCAGTGTAAGTACAAACAAGTCTGGGTTTCCTAACAGTGAGGTGCTTGTGCATCACAACAGGCACTGTTGCTAGGACGAAGTCTGTGTGCTCCCAGTTTTGTCAAGGCTGTGGAGAAGTTAACAGCTTCCCCTGTTGGTATTCTGCACCTGGCAAATACTTACCTTCCTCCTGGGTCAGTGCTGCAGAGCATGCAAGGGTGATGTGTGTCCATCAGAGTAATTCTGGGGGAGAAGACAGGAGAAAAATGGAAAGAAGTAATGGCATTAACAAGTGCATGAAGACAGTAACCACCAGTGGTCTACAGCACTGACGAAGGCGGCACAATAACTGAGCCAGCAAAACTATTCACAAGCTTGGATGGTAGTCACCCATTAGTTGGTGTCTTGTTCCCAGTGTACTAATGCAGACCAGCAGTTTCAGAGACAGCTCGAGATGCAGCATCTGCGTGTGGGTGAGGAACGTGCATAGCTTTCCTGCAGGAAAGCATATGAACTCCACAGGGCAAGTAGAGGTTAGTTATATATTTTCTTTTTAGCTTTCAGAAAGGTTATAGGGTGGCTTTGGGCTGCTGATGGCTTTGCTTGGGTGCAGCTCTTGAGACCTGTGTTGGTTTCTATAGCAGGATGTCTGTTGCTGCCCTGTTGGTGTGTCGGTTACCACGGCATCAGATATTTGCCATGAGCAAAGAGCAGGGTTAATATCTGTTGTGCGTGCAGCTTCCCTTGCTCTGTTCCCTGATGGGGCGATCTCTGTGGTGGTTTATTAAATAGTTCATGTTCTTTGTGCTTGTTCCTCTCCAGTGGAGCTGGACTTTGTAAAGAGATAGCATCTTTTCTCTGTTGTTTGTCTCATACTCTGCCCATTTGTAAGTACTTAGCATTGACAGGCTCTACAGATGTGTTATTATTTCTGTAAGAGGAAATACCACAGTCACACAAATGTCAAAACCTTAGACTTGCTCCCTCTGTGTTGCAGGAGACTTCCTGCTGCAGTAGTGATGATGTACGGAGTGGTGATATCACCAGAACTGCCTCTCCTCAAAAGCCCTAAAAAGCTGGGATGAATGAAGAACTCTATGGAGCAGAGCAGGCATTCTCCAAGAACATTTGCAGTTTTGTTTCCCCCTCAGTAAAAGACTATATACTTTACAGTGGTTCTGTGAAGCTCACTTCTTTTTATATTCACTTTACTTGTTCACACAGGCACTGTCACAGCAGTTACTGAACTACACCCTATGATTGATGAAAATGCTTAACTTGCAGGGAGATGGCTGTTCATTTGGAGGCCAGTGCAAATATTCAGGAATACTTTCAGGATTTTTTTCAGTGATCCACTTGGTCCTTTTTTCCTGGACTGTATGTCTGTGACACTTGCGTCACTGTTTGGGGAGTGCCCAGCATAACAGCTTGGGGCTACAATGCTGGGCACTGCCCAGGCAAAAGCATCTGCATGAGTGATGTACTACGACCTTTTCCATCTCCGATTTTTGTTTTCAGGGAAGAATCCATGTGGGATTAGCAACTGAAATAAGAAGTGAACAAGAGATGTGATAAAAAGAGGAAAAACTGTACTGAGGGCAGTTAAGTATAGAGAGGGGATATGAAGTAGGGAAAAGCAAGCAGTTTAGCTAAGAAATATTGCCGCTAAGAGTGAGAGGTGCCAGGTTTTTCAGTATGTAGTGGTGAACAAAAGGTGCTGGAAGACCGGCTTTCTACAGGTGGAGAGATAAGATACCTGGGCTCTGTGCCTGTCTACTCATTTATATTCAGACTAAGCCGTTGGTAAGTCTGTTTTTCCCAGGCTCATAAAACCCAGAAAACTCAGGAGCTAGTCAGAGATAACAATGGGTCAGGCTGTGGTGCTGCTGGGTCAGTAATGGCAGAGCACTTTGATGGCTGTCCTGGACTCTCAGCTAACGATAGTGTTTGTTTGTTTGTTTGTTTGTTTTCAATTTGGATACTATTAGCAATATGTGGAAATCTGTGCCTTCCTCCCCCTCCCCCCTCTCCTATCCCCGCGCCCCCACCCTTCCATCCCTTTCTGCCCCAGGTTTGATGATTCCTTACTCTGTATGCAAAAGCAGACCTGGTCTTGCAGGGCAGGGAAAGCAGATTTCAGTATCATCCAGATGAGGCCCAGGAAACAGGGAGAGATCAGCTGAAAAGTTGGTAGGTAATGTAGGCAGTAGTAAGTATCTATGTCAGTGGGTGCATCTGCAGAGGAGAAGTGGAGGCAAAGCCACGACTGTCACTGCCCAGAGGGTGAAAGATAAATCAGAGTGCACTGAGAGGACAGCAAAGAGTGAAACAAGCAAAACTGCCACAGGGAAACCCCCTGTGTATCTCTCAGGTGCCTGTTCTTCGCAGAGAGCAGCACAGAGAGGAGCTGTGAAAATGAGAGGACTCTATGAGGTTAGAGAACAACTCAGGCAGTCAGATGTGCTCAGTCAGAGAAAAGACAAGTCAACCGTGTTTACTCATACATAAAAGGCTGCTGCAAAGATAAAAGAGTTAGACCAATTATTTCCAGTCATTGGCAAAAGCTATTCAAAGATAATGAATTTTGAGGGCCATCAAGGAAAATCATTGAAATAATCCAGCAAAACTTGTAACTTGCCAAGTTTTAGTTCTCTTGAAGCAGAAGGAAAGGATATCAGCGGGCATGTGATCAGCAACATAACCAAGAATATAGCTGTCAGCCAGGGCCAGTTGAGAAATAGTCAGTGGAGCCAACTTTTAGAAGAAAGAGCTTGCAGGAAAGAGCTAAAATATGCTGCTATGTGAAGGGATGCTTTCCTCATATAGATTCCAGCAGAGCTCCAAATCTTGGACTCTGCCTTCCCAGGAGAAGGTACAGTTGCTGAAGTTACAGAAGAGCTGTTTTAAAATGGGGAAGGAGCAGTCAGCTTTGCTTTTACTTTTGTGATTGGATAATAATTGATGATTATAGTGATATGTACTTTAGTCCAGTGTTATGAATGTAGTAGCTACACCTTGTGACTCTATATGGATTTATATGTCACCATGGTATAGTGCAGGTTAGTTGAGCAACCTTAAGTGCAGAAAGGGTGTAGTCTGCAGAATATTTTCATCTGGCCTCTACCTTCCCCAGAAATGCCAAAGCATGTAGAGGCATGATAGTCAATTAAGATCTTGGGTTTCAGCACTGGACCCAATGGCCCACTAGGGTGCTGTGTGTGTACAGTAAAGTAATGGCACAGAATTTCTGAAGGCAAATTGACACGATCTGCTAAACCAAGGTGTAACACCTAACAACTCTGGATACACTGGGTTGACTCCAGCTATAGGCATGCAAATTCTAGCCAGAAAGTCGGCAGTAGGAGCAAGTTGTAAGTGGTAAATCTAAATGAAGAATCCAATCAATCTTCACCTATTTATTTTAGTAACTTCTGCTGAATGGTCTGTGACAAGAATGCTGTAGTATTAACGCAGATTCTTATCTCTAATGAGGGCAATTTTAAGCTAGATTCTGACTTTCTTTTATTCAATTTATTGGCATTTTAAATCCATTTTCTTGCTAAGAGACAGATTACTGTATAAAGGTCTGACCAAATATTATGGGAAGACTATGATCTAGTTTTGCTTATACCTAACTCTGGCCCCATTTTTGCCATGCATTCTAGTTTATTCTTGAATATTCTTGAATATGTTAACCCTGATGGCACATCAAACTCGATATAGAAGACCATTTTAATATGGTCAATGTTTATTTGATCAAATCCTTGATCTAGTACTTGAAATTTCTTGCACATGTGCTTTCTTGCAATAACTCTGCTGACAAATAATTCACTGAGTCTGGCATGCAGTAATTCTTTTGCACTGAGTGTCATGTTTTCATCTGGTCCAAGGTTATTTCTTGCTTTCTGCCTCCCTTCTCTGGCAGCCGTCCTCACCCCAGCAGAAGGATGCTGCATGGAAGGCAATACCTCCTGCGGACACCCTGTGGGTACTTCTTTCTTAATGTTTTCTGTAAACTGTGGCAGCTGGGGAGCATGTACACAACACATTGAGCCTGCTTCATCAGCTGGCAGAGGGAAAAGGACAGAAATCTGCAACCTGAAGCCACTGTAGCTGTCGCGTGCCAACTGGACTGATAATGTGAACAGAGCCTGTTGCCCACTTTAGGATAGTTTACTGAATCTACAGGAAACCTTATTGCACATAGAAGGGAAATTGTCACAGTAACTGGAAATTAAATGTATTCTCCCTACATCGCAGTGTAGACAATGTTTATTTGTATGTGTCTGTATAATCTAGCCTAGCATTGGGCAGCTATCTGACCTCTGGACTAATTTTGCAGACGGGCTTACATCACCGGAGACTGTTCTTAATTTCCACAGGAGAGGAGAATGGAGGGGAGAATGAAGATGCGTTACTCCTACACAAAGCATGCAGTCACAGTGAATAATAAGTGATGTCTCTGCAAGTAGCCCTGCAGTCCTTTATGAGGTAACGTGGTCTTTGACGTCAATGGCAAGCTTGCTTCCACAAAAGCTGAACAGTGACTGCAAGGTTTGGTTTCATAGGGTTTTATGAAGCACAACTCTCAGAGCCACTGAAAGAAATCAGGATGTACTTCACTGGCAGTCCTCCTGGTTTATCTATTCGTGATGGTTTTTGCTGCCTCCTTGGTTTATGGCATTGCTCCTCTGGTGTGTATTTTTGCGTCCACACTGTTCTGTCTGTTTTTCTTCACCTACTCCGTTAAGGCCAAGAAGTGGGTGAGTAGGATAGGTTTGTTGCTCAACAGCTTCAATCTGAGTCACTGCTGCAGGAAATGAAGGGGGACATGAGCTTTTGGGAATTCAATAGGGTGCCAACTGCTGCCTTCCTGTTCAATTTGTGTAGAAGGGTACTGTTTGTAGCCTTTGTTTGCAATACAATCCCCAAGCCAGTAACACCCGGCTGCGTATTCGTGTTACTCTGCAGGGCCAGTCATACTGATTTTTGTCTCCCTGTGGGAAACAATATCATGAAACTGCAGGGGAAAACACATGTCTCAAACAGAAAAGTCTGAGTGCTTAAGAGAAACGTGTGCTTTTTGGACAGTGGGGCTTTTGGTGGAATTACATGCTGCGATAATGCCTGACTCTCCAAGCAAAGGCGTACGTGCGAGAGAATAGATAATCTCACCTATTTGTGAAGCCCTGGTAAGGACGTAACATCATTAACCCAACCTATTTTCCCTGCCTGGCACTTTCCAATTATATTCCACTTGATTTATTTGTTTAGTGATGAACTTCATTTCCAAATGCTGCTGTTCATACTGGCAACTTCCCATGGTCCCAGAAAACAACTTTCACTCATTGTTACAGAAAGACACCTCTTTTGATAAAAACTGGGGAAAATTCCTGGTCCTAAAGCAGCTGTCAAGGATGACCAAAACATGAGTGTGCCTGTGTGTGTGTGAAAAGAATGGATATGAAAACAAATCCAGCAACAGTCTTAAGATGTCTTAAATGAAATGTATTTTGAGAGCCAGGGATAAAGGCAGTTTTTTGCAGCACCTCAAGAGAGGTTCATGGGAGAGCTCTCTGTTTTTGAGCATAAAGCCCTGTAGGGAATATGGTGGCTGTGGGGAAGGCTCTGGCTAAGTTCACTGGAAGAGTGCAATGGTCCTGGTGGATGGAGGGAAGCAGGCACAGGTAGAGTGGCCAACACCAGCCACTTTTTTTGCAGACTGTATTTTCTGCAAGATCTACAGATCAGGGACTAATTCTTGTCACATTTTAGGAGAGTTATAAATGAACTTCCCAGTTGATAAGGACCACATAGATGTCTGGCTTTTCAGTGCTTTCTGTTCTTTAATAGCTTCTGTGCTGACTTATGGCTGCATTTATGTTACCTTCCCCTCCTACCCCCATCTAATTCCTTGTAGCGTAGGGGTGGGGTTATGCTTTCTCCCTGAAAGTAGGGAATAAGGAACATTGGTTTGGGGCTATCTGGGATCTTCTTCTCAGTGCATTTTAGTAATTTCTCTGTGTGGTGGACTGACCTTGATCAGGTGCCCACCCAGCCACTTTATCACTCCTGTCGTCAGCAATATGTTTGGGAAGAAAATAAAACAGAAAATCTTATGAGTCAAGGTAAACACAATTTAACTAAGGAAAAGCAAAGTCCCTATGTGGAAGCAAGGGAAAATAGAAAATTTATTTTCCATGTCCCATCAGCAGGTGATGTCCAGCCACTTTGTGGAAGGTAAGGCTTTAGTACGTGTAATTTGTAACTCCAGAAGACAAACCTTGTAATAATGAATGCTCCCATCTACCCTTCCTCTTAGCTTTTGTTGTTGGAGCAGATAGCATATGGTATGGAATATTCGTTTGGTCAGTTTGGTCTTGTCCCCCCCAGAATCTTGCCCACCCCAAATCCACTGGCCTTTAGGGAAGGAATGTTGGAGAAACAGGTTAGTGCTGTGCCATCGCTGCTCGGAGACAGACGAAACACCAGTGTGTTATCAACATCTTGCTATTGTGAAAATACCTAACACACTGTAATATCGTGCTCTTTGGTTTCACAGCTTCTGAATGCTGCCATCATTATGGAACACCACAAGAAACTTGTCTTTCTACGCTTGAGCAACCTGAGTACTTGGGATTGTAAATACAATCCATTTCACCAGTGTGACAGATAGAAGGGTTATTTGTCCAAAGACCCATGGGAAATAAGTGACAAGAGGAGAATAAATCTGTGCTGTTCTTTGAATTACTAAGTCACAGTAAAATCAATTAGGTTTCTCCTAGGTGAGGCCTTTGTGCTGTTTGTTTTGGCTTGTGTCACATCAGTCATTTTCACTTGTGCTGCATAGTGGTTTTTTGAGCCTGTAGACCCTCAGGTTTTTTTCAGATAAGTAGGAAAAATTCTGCCATTTCCAGATTTACAATGAAGTTAAGGGACACAGAGGTGAAATGAAGACTATGTTTTGATGCTGATTGCAGTGCTTGGTAATGACTGTTCTGCATCTGGCCACCCTGATTGAAGTACTGCTCTGTGCAAGAGAACACAGGCTAGAGGTGAGAAGCCAGGACTCCATTCTGTAGTCACTGTGCACGTGAGATGCTGGTCCACACCACATTAATATCTGCAGAATGTGTTGCTATAAGAATCCTTGGTGTGCTACAGGCATACTGGAGCACAGAGTGTATGGAAGAAGGGATGTGCTCTGTGGAAGCAGTTTTCTGGTGTCTTACTGATCGAGCAAAGGTTAGAGTGTGGTGATCATAACACCAAGGTCATGGGCCATTCGCTTAAGAGTTGGGTTCAGTGATCCTTGTGAGTCCCTTCCAAGGAGTACTCCCTTGCCAATTAAAGCAATTAAATTGAAAGGTCCAGTTTGTCTCTACTAGTGTGAGAAGACTAGAGTGCAAAATCCGCTTGGGAAGGGCCGGGACACTGATTGTTTTGAGGATTTCTCAGGTAGTATGTGGAATTCAGGAGAGATGCCAGCCTCTGGCAATTCTGGTTTTCACTGAGTTGTGCCTGCTGAGAGCCCAACATCAGTTCTGCAAAGCCTGGTCACTGATATCAGAAGACCATGTGGGGGATGTGGGTCTTTGCTGGGATGATAATGTGCTGATGAGGGTTGTCCAAGAGGGGTGAATAGGAAGAGGTCAGGTGAAGACTGCTGACAAGAGCTGTTGCTGCTGGAGGGTGTATTGTGATGTTCTAGGGGAAGGAAAGGTCACATTCTTCCATTTTTGAAGTTTTCTTAATAGAACTGTGTGCTGTGCTAGACTCTTGGTGCCAGTAATCAGGCAAATCTGTACAGATATACACTGACTGGACAGTAAACTAATGCTCTAAAAAGCCTTCTTAGTTAAAGTGAGTCTCATGGAGTTCAACACAGATTTTGCTACAGGCACATTTTCCCTTACTTATTGGAGACTGTACTTGCCAATACAGTAGTTCAAGCTGATCTTGGTTGGTTTAACAAAGAGTTTAAAATGGTCAACTCTCACTCAGTGTCTAGCAATGCAGTTTTTTTTCTTTGAACTTGCTACAGACTGGTCAGGTCCTACTTCCGAGGAAAGTGAAGCTGCCTTGTGACACCCTGATTCACTGGGCTAGAAACTCTGATGGGCAGTTTATGTCTTCCTAGTATTGTTGTAGCTGTAGTGGTCTGAGGACACTAGGCAAGGTTTTGGGTGTGAATACTAAGTTTTATTAATTTAGTCAGTATAATGACAAAGTACATAGCTGGCTTCCACACGAGCTTTCAGACACAGAACTTTAGTTTTGTTTTGTGTGGTGTTCTTTTCTTTTTTGTTTGTTTGTTTTTGTTGTTTTTGTTTTGAGTTTGTTTGTTTGTTTGTTTGTTTTTGGTTCTGTGACTGTTTTGTCAGGAGTTGGGCTTTGGCTTTGGTTTTGCTATTTTTTCTTCTGGGGTTATCTCTTCTAGAAGTCTTAGTCCTAGACAAAAGTGCAAGTTCATGCCAGGCAAGTGCTACTCTGTGTGAATGTAAGCACACAAGATATTAGTGACAGAAGTGTCACTGAGTGACATGGACAGTCATTCTTCTCGGTGGCTGAACCATTTTTCAAAACGTACTTTAAAATGTATTTACATGATTGTTCTGCTTTCTTGAGCAGGACTCTGCAATTTTATGTAGATGAGTTTGCGCCTTTATACTGGGAGGCACATGAGATGAAATCTGATGGTTTTCCTTAGGTATTTGTATTCAACTCTGACATTTAATTTTGGGGGGGAAAAAAACTCCACCAGGTTATGTTCGTACAGAAAAATGCATGTTATTCATTTCAGTGAGTGCAGCAATTCTGCCAGCTCAGGCATTAACTTTAGTAACAGTGAATGTTTTCTAGAGGACAACATAAAGTGACAAAATTTACTTCAACTACCCGAGCTGAAATTGTGGAATTTACCATGTTTTTAATCTGAATTACTGCTAACCCAACCACAGTCTTACCTAGTGACTAGATCTGGGCCTTTCTTTGCTTTAATATAATTTGTAGTAAGAAGCAAACCCAAATATGTAAGTCAGTAGGGCACTTGTAAATTTTATAACATAAGTGATAAGAGCATTTTTCTTTTTTACTTTACATGTGTCCTATGGATCTGTAAGCAACTAAACTAGTTAGTAGAGGAGAAGAATAAATGGTAGATTTGGGGATTTCAATTTAGAGTCACGTCACTGGGGGAGTCAGACAGGGCCTGTGTTGTCAAACATGTTTATAACTGTTAGGACAAAGGAAGTGAATAGTGAGGAGAAGAATTTGCTGATACTGCTAACCCCACTCGGAGTTCTACAGATAAGGGTTGTATCAAAGAAGGATGTCATGAGACTGAATGGAGCATAAACAGGCAGCTGAAATTCTGTGTAGGCAAATGTAAAGGAAAACACATGGGAAGAACAATCCTAGCTTTACATGTATAGACCTCTGGATTGATTGTTTTTAACAAGGTGTGAGGTCTTGGTATTATAGTGGAGCTATGTAAATGTCAGTTCAGTGCACAGCAGTAGTGAGCAAACAAGGGCACAGAACAACATAGCACTGGAAGGGAGTAGAAGGCTAAATGACAAACATCATTATTTCACTGCATAGTTCTGTAGTGCTCCCCAGCTTGTCCCTACCATGCACAGTCCTAGTCAGTGATAGAATAGAATAGTTCAGTGGAAGGAACGTACATTGATCGACTTGCCCCCCCCCCCACCTGACCACATCCAAGCTGACCAAAAGTTGAAGCATGTTATTAAGAGCCCAATAGTCTAAATACCTCTTAACACAGACAGGCATGGAACACCGACCACCTCTCCAGGAAGCTTATGACAGGATTTGACCACTGTCTTGTAAAGAAGTGTTTCCTAATGTTATGCCTGAATCTCCCATGATGCAACTTTGAACCATTTCCACATGACCTGCCACTGGATACCAGGGAGAAGACATTAGCACTTCCCCCTCCTTTTCCCGTTCACAGGAAGCTGCAGAAAGCAATGAGGTCACCCCACAAGCTCTGCAAATTAGTCAAACCCAGAGTCCTTAGCTACTCCTTATAGGACATGCCTTCCAGTCCTTTCACCAGTTTTGTTGCCTTCCTCTGGATGTGTTCAAAGACCTTCACATCCATCTGAATCTGTGGGGCCCAGATCTTCACAGAATATTCAAAGTGAAGTTGCACCCACACTGAAAGCAGCAGAGCAGGATAATCACCTCTTTTTACCATCTGGCAGTGCCGTGTCTGATGCACCTCAGGATGAGGTTTGCCCTCGTGGTTGTCAGGGCACACTGCTGACTCATATTGAGCCTGCTGTGAGTCAGCACCCCCAGGTTCCTTTCCCAGATCTGGTCTCCAGCCATTCTTCTCTCAGTTTATACTTTTGTCCAGTATTACTCTGTAATAGGTGCAGAATACAGTATTTATTTTTGTAAAATTTCACACCATCGATTATTGCCCAAGTGCTACAGGGGTTATGGTCAAAGATTCAAAGGTATAGAGGGTGGTGGTATGAATGAAATAAGGAATAGCTTCTAATAATTTGGCTTCTTCAGGGTTGAAAACCTGTAATGTACACCAAGGTTTATGAAATGATAAATGGCATGCAGAAAAGAGAAGAGGACTCACTTCTGGTCCAAATACTAGGGGACTTCCAATGACACTAATAGGGGCTCAGGCCAAACACGATTATCTCTCAAAGGAGCTCACACCCAAGTTTTACACAGTCTCATGGAACAGCTGGGTAAAGTCACGAGAGAAAGATCTGCTAAAGACTGTACAACAGCTCACCATCTCTGGCTCAGGAAGTTGCTAGAAGAGTGTCACATCATGCTTGCTGTCTTTGTATGCCTGTGTTAACAGCTCCTGGTAGGGTACTTCGGACTTCTGTTAAGGTAC
This sequence comes from Pachyramphus minor, assembly GCA_013397135.1. NCBI lineage: Eukaryota > Metazoa > Chordata > Aves > Passeriformes > Tyrannidae > Pachyramphus > Pachyramphus minor. The sequence continues at coordinate 225,179 of VYXB01006190.1, forward strand.
ATATTTCTATTCTTCAGTTACAAATAATGTTTGTACTGAATATACAGATGAGTGGTTGCATGGTTTTTCTATTTTCCCCTGTAAAGTAAGATACCCAGGTATCCCCAGAAATGCCAAGGCACTGGAAAGAATTCAAAAAGCCTTATTTAGAATGCTAGAACATGAAAAACTTACAAAATTCCTGACAGTGTGGTTTATGCACCAGGGCCCCAGGGAGAAAAAGGCAAACCTCCTGTTTGCTCCCCAGCTTTATCATCGCTGGCCCTCCTGACTCTCCCTAGTTCACAATGGCCCTGTAGCATTTCTGTCTCTCTTCGCTTACATGTCAGAGAGATGTCTCTCTTCTCTTACATATCAGAGAGAGACTGAGAACTTCTCTTTCTATGTGGAGGGGGCATTGGTTTTTTTGGAGTCCCTTTGGCAGCCTGAGAGGAAGTCCTGTGCCTTTGTGCTCTGTACTGCTCCAGCTGGTTCTGTCCCTAGTGGACCTCTTGGGCTAGTTTTTGTGAGATCTGGGGCAAGATAAGCAATAGTTGGTGCTTGTCTTGGAAAAACTCGGATAAACAGGTGTCTTATATTTGCAGTTCATCCAGTTCAGTGAAAACTAAAACATTGAATGTAACCATGTTCTGGTGTTCTGCTAATTCACTCTGTGTTGAGATGGAAACAGATTTTATATTCCCTGCCCCAGTTCCATCCCACTTCTGTTGTCTGTTCCACGCTGCTTATCTTAGGGTGGAAATGGGAAACCTAAAATAGATCAGAGGAACACAACACTGAAAGGTTCTAAAAGTGCTTCCAATCCATCAGTTGGCCACTGATGAATACCTAGGAGAAAGACAAATATACAGTGAGCTCTCTTAGCATAGTCCCCAGCTCCCAGCACAGGGTCTTCCAGAGGCTGGAGCATTCGTGAAGTTAGAAGCTGGATTTCATTCCATGGATTTGCCTGATTTGCATGAAAGATTTACTTTCTTGCTAATCCAACCTGGTATCACACCCTGAGTTCGTCCCTGGCACAGATGGGCTGAGAGCAAGACAGGAGTGCTGCTCAGCTCGACGGCATTTGGCAGCATCTCTTCCTGTGTTTCTTTGGTAACATGTCCGTTCCTGTCTGTTATTCCCTCCGTGCCTGCAAAGAACACTGCCTCCTCTGCTCTTAGTTGGTGGTGGGGCAATGAAGCATTTTTCAGTTTTCCATCCCAGAGCATAGCTGGGTGGAGGAACGTGCCTTTGCTTTGAACCGTGGGCACCCTGGACGGTCTCACCCTCTTGGTGTGCTTGTGGATGTGCTGAACAGCCTGGAGCGTGTGGCACAGGTGACAGTGAGATGTCACGAGTGTAAATCTGTGCCGAAAAATGGAACTAAAAACTTTAACAGGGGAAAGAAAAAACCAAACCAAAAAAAACCCCACCCCAAACCCTCAGAATAGAATAGTAAAATAAGATCGTGTTCTGTGAAACACAACTCAGCAAGGATTGTCCATGGATGAGCAGCTGCAAAGTGGCACTCAGAGATTTTGCTCAGAGGATCACTATATCACAGAAGATCAGAGCAAAGCCACTGCACTGGAAAAGGTCTAAGACTCTTTCCAGAGAAAGCTAAGCACTTTTCCTGCTGACTCCTCACACAGTATTGCAAGAATAGCTAATGCTGCTTGAGTCTATTGCAAATTGTCAATTTTCTGTCCATTAATAAATTTCCCCCTGTATTGCAAGAACAAATTTCATGCATTACGTCATCTTTTTCACATTGACAGTTCTGCTATGCAGAACTAGCCCTTGAATTAGCCCTAACAGGATTATTTTCTCCCAGATTCATCTTCCTTAAAATAATCCTGAAAAAGCTTTGGAAATTATGTGGACATAGTTTCCAGCACCTAATTGTTCTCAACAGAAGATATAACTTCTTTTTTTTCAGATTGGGTATGGTTATGTTATAATGATGACAACTCTGCTAATAAATTATTCTATTTGATAACATAAGAAACAAGGGCAAAAATCAGAAATCTATCAAGAGTTTTTTTTAAGAACAGGGCAAATAACAAATACATTGCAGATTTGCTTTTAACTTTCCTGTCTGATACATTCTCTTGAAGTGTAAACATGCGTTAAGAACAGTACGTGGGGAAATTTTGAATATGAGCTCTGCAAAGAGGAAAAAGAAAACTGTCAGATACCTTAAAGATAATTNTGGCCCCGGCAGATGAACCTTAGGATTAAAGGGTGGGCTCAGTTCTGCGCGCACTGTGTCCCACCTAAAATAAATCCAATGCGCAGGCTGGAAGGTGTACAAAGACCTTCCACAGATCTTCGTTCGCGAAGTCTGGCCATTATATTTATATATATATATATGTAGTGTGCATATATATATGTGTATAGTGAAAGAGGTATATCCAAACCTCACCCCTAAATTTTTGGAATAAAATTGCTAAAATCTTTGGCATATAAATCCAAAGATGAAATGTATTTTATTTCTGGTGAGAAAACAAAAAAAAACCATTAACCTTCAAATTATTTGTTACGTGAATGGAAGTCATAACATGAAACAAACTGTTTTAATTTATACTTGAGTCATGAAGTGGAATTAAAAGACAACTGAAAGATTTGAGTCAACCTCTGTCTCAGGACACATCATCAGAATTTCACTGAAGTGACAACTGTAACTGTAGGCTGAATTAGAACCCAAATACAAGGCTTTAGAAATATAGCTTCTATTGATATATACTGTAGCTTTGTATTAATAGCAACTGTATCTGGTGTAATTCTTTAGTATTTCATGCGTACAAGTGCTCTTCCACAGTTCCAAAATAGATTAGAGCGAATCTGGCAAAAGTATATGAGTTGATGAACTCAGTCTCTTTCACCTTCATCAATGCTTTTACCTCTGTATTCTCTGACACCTAAATAAAAGATAATTTTATTCATAAGTTTGGTTATTGAAAATCACAACATGAAAAAAATTGTATTTGTGGAAGCAAATGCTTTCCAAAATTCTTCAGAAAAGGTTTTTATTATTCAATCATCGTTATCCTTATTATTCAAAGCATTATTATTTTATCATTCACATATTAGAGTTACTGAATAGTTAAAACATCTGATGGAAAATTTATGAGTGAAAGAGAAGGAACCTCTGTGTTTATTAATAAGGTCACACAAGCAGACAAAATCCTATAAATTTTAAATGACAATTTAAGACAAAGAAAAACTTGTATTTGTTATGTCATTTTAATGAACAAGGCCTACATTCAAATTATCCTTGGATGCACATAATAGTTGCAGATACTGTGATTTTTATTGAGGTTCTATGACAATGACACTGCTAAAATTCACAATTTCTAACAGGCAGCAGAAAGAAAGAGGATCACCACTGTGCAGGATTATCCTATTCAAGCAGACTGTAGATTTCAGTGCTCCTTCCTCAGTCAAACTTTGTTAACATTGTGATTCAGTGGAGAATCAGCACAGTAAGGTCAGTGCTGGCCTGGTCAGCACATTGAACTTTGGCTTTTAACTGTGGATGAACTGCTCTCAGAGGTGAACACCTGGGAATAAAGTCTGAGACCCATGGCCAAATACCACATTAATGCTTCAGATGATCAAGGGGATGTTAGGTGGAAAGGATAGGCAGACACCATACTCTGTGAAGCTACAAATACTGCCACACCTCTGCCCCCGCATATTCACAGAAAGGCTCATGATGCACTGAGTCCTGTACACACAAAGTAGCATAACCCAGGCAGAAGGATCATCTCTTGAGCTGTTTCTTCTCTCATACAGCTGAGTAGGGAGAGGGTATTATTGTGGCGTCATCTAAGAGAATATCGGGTGGTCTGGGCCACCTGGAAGGGAGTCTTCACAAGGGCAAAAGGAAGTCTCCAGGACTGACTGGTAACTTGAGACTCCATGGTAAAAGCACTGCCAAGCAGCATATAGTCTCAACTACTGGTTGTCTCATGATAGAGCCTATGCACAAAGAATTCTGCACAAAGGTAATGCTCAGAGAAGTAACTAGGAGCACCCTAGTGCTCATTTAGCCATGGCTGCCTTAGTATGTAGAGCTACTCCACTGCTTACCTTCGTGGAGCCAGAGCAAGACAGTGGTAGGACTCTGAAGTGATATGTTATGTCCTGAGAGTAAAAATATCTTTCTATTATTCCCAGGAATGCATATAGACAGGTGCAGACAGATGAGCCTCAGTCTGGGTGGGTGGATGCTCTGGATGGCATGATGCCTTGGGTTGTGCAGGTGGGTGGTTTGCACACAAGAGCCATGGTCTCTAGGACATGCTTTATTTTGCCATTTTGAATGCCTTGGAAACTGCATGTGGATAGTAACAACTCCTTAAATTTTTATCCAGAAAAGTATTTGCAGTGCTTTGATCTGATGTGAGTTCCCCTAGCAGTTTGAGAGACCATTTATACCTCTAATGTGGAGCCCTAACTGGTGTGAGTGATTTGTTTTGCTTTGTTTTATATCCGTTGTTAGAGAGAGACTAGTATACAAGCTGTAAACTGAATTTAAGATACACTTGGAGCAGCAAACTGTTCTGCCTGAAAACTGCTGAAATCCAGCAGGTTTGATTGGATCAGATTGCTCAGGGCCATGGCCAATTAAGTCTTGACCTTCTCTAAGGATGAAAATCTGACATCTCTGGGCAATCTGCATCAATATTTAACTACCTTCATGACAAAAAATATTTCCTGTTACCTAATCAGGTCTGGGTTTATCCTCTCTAAAACCTCTGATTAGATAGTTTAAATGATTAGATATGTTCCCCCTTTCATTTCTCTTTTCCAAGATGAACTGTTCCAGCTTACAGAGCCTTTCCTTGTACATCATGTATTCCAACTCCTGACCATCTTGGTGGCCTCCAGTGAATTGCTCCAGTCTGTCAATGTCCTTTTTGTGCTGGAAAAAACAGAACTAGACATAACACTCCAAATGCAGTATTGCAAGTGCCAAAGAAAGGCTAAGGATCACTCTACTGGACCTGCTGGTTACTCCTGTGCCAGTACAGCTCTGGATGCAGCTGACCCTCTTTGCTGCAAGGACACACTTCTGGTTCATGTTTGACGTGCTGTCCACAAGGACACTAAGATCTTTTTCTGCAGAATTGCTTCTCTGACAGTCAGTTCCAGCCTGTATTGTTCCATTGGCTTATTCCACCCTAGAAGCAACACTGAGTTTTCTCCTGTCAGACTTCACAAGGTTCCTGTAGCTCGTTTTTCCACTTCCTCTGAAGAGTAGCCTTTCACTCCAGTGAGTTTTCCATTCCCCCCCAGTTTGCTGTCATTCACAACTCTGATGACAGAAGACACTGTCCCAGCATCTTGATCATTGATGAAGACATGAAACAGTTTTTGTGGCAGTCTTGATGCCTAAAGGATGTTGCTGGCTACCAGTCACCACCAGTTTTTACCCACTGCATTGTTCATTTATTCAGTCTGTATCTCACCCGTTTGGTGGTAGGGACTCTATGAGAGACTGTGTCAAAGGTAGCATAAAGTCAAAGTACACAACATCCTCTGCCTTGTGCATGGCCCTGGTCTCCCAACCATAGAAAATCATGAGGAGAAGCAACCTTGTGTAAAGTTCCTCTGAAGGATTATCCAGTTAAATTTTGTAATTAATACCATTAATGCAGAACTCTATAATGAAACTTTCACAGTTTAAGAATCTCTGTTTTGCACACCTTACTGGCCAAAAGACCATGTTACACAGGCTGTCTGTCTGAACTGTGTTCCATCTACAAGATCACATTCACCTGAAATGAACCTCAGATGAAGATCATTACTATTATCTAAACTGTAGAAGAAGGAATTTTAAGGGGCTTAATAAAATATGGAAGATTATTAAACATGACTAAGCTAAATTATTCAATTTGACATATGCACCTATTTTAGGAGATGATTGGGCAATGAAGACACTCAGAATTGTGATCTTAATGGTCAGTATTGCATTTTTTGTAATAACATGATGCCTTGATAAATGAGGTGTGCTGAGAAGCTTTGAAATGCTTTCCAGGGTTTCTTAACATCCTTAGTTGATCTGGGCTAAAAGTGCCACCAGTCTATGTGGATAAGAGCTCATTCTGGTCTCCTTTTCTCCTTTTTACATCCTTTAAATCTGTGCAAAAGGATGTAGAAAAGGTTTTAAAATTTATCTTTCCTATTTGTTTTGAGCTTGTCATAAGTAATCACCTGCATGGTGCGGAAAAGAATTTGATCTTTCATGATGGAGTTACAATCAGACTGCTGTATAATAGTTTAGTGCTGTTTTCTGTTATATTATTTAGACTGACACAGGACAGGTATTTCAATGTCACCTTAACAGCAATGGATATTTGTACATAACGTTTTACATAGATGATTTATTCCTTGTTCTTCTGTCATCTCTCTGCAATATTATTTTGCGTTCTCCTAAAGGAGACAAATATTTTGGCTCTTGTTTTTATCCATAGACTAAAATGAATAACTGGAATTTTTCAGAAGTAAATAAATAAATTATTAATGCCTCATGTATTGTCCCACTTTCTTTGTCTTGAGGATATGTTTACATTTTTTCATGCCCGTAGATGAATTGATGGATTTTTCTTGGATTTTTTTGTTTCTGTTTTCTATGAGGAAAATTGTATTGTTGAGAACTAGAAACTATTATAAAGTATAGCTGCAGCAGTCAAGAAGAGTGTGTTTTCTCTGGGATGAAATGAAATGTCTCCTTTATACCATGTAGAGGAGGGAATGAACACAACCAAATTCTAAGCAATTTTTACTCCTGGGTACTCTATAGAGGCTCTGGAGCTGCATTCTCTTTATGTAATATGTTATCTTTTGTTTTTCTTTAATGGGTTTTTGTTTTAATATGTTTCTGAAGAAAAAGAAACACAGAACATTGCTCTGAAGAATTATTTTCTTGAAGATCTACGTCTCTTACCAGATCTGAAACCTCATGTTCTTATGCAGATTGATATTGTCATAAAAGAACTGTTCTTCCATACCAAATGCTGCTTCTGTAAATGCAACCTACTAATGGACATCTACAATTTATATTTATCAAAAATGGGTTTGATATAAAATATAGCTCAGAAGAGAAGGGATAAGAAATTTTTGAGTGATGTTTTTCAGAGTTCATTTCTGTAATGCAATTTAGCATATCCCATATTTCAATGGTCTATGAGCTCATCCCACTTCCACTGTTTGGTGAAAAGGTTCCCATTCACTCAGGGGGATTTGTCCTATGGTAGCAGAAATATTATATGTATATGATGACAATTTCTCCTCTGCATATTAAAAAGATCTGAAAAATATATTTTTATAACTAATGTTGGAAAAAGTATAATGATTTTTTTATTCCTTGAGGAACATGAAATCTGACTAACAGTTAGCATCTGAGAGCTGAAGCATCAATGGAGATGGACTGTGTTTAGTGGCCTTTTATGAAATATCCAGCCACTTTCAGTACAGTAGGAGGAGGAAGAGGCATAAAGGTTAGTTTTGATCTTTGTTTCCAGAAAGCACTGGGATTTTGAACCTGAACCACGCAAGTAATGAAAAAGAAAAAATTTGCTGGGTATACTGACTGGTAAATAGTATGAGATTTCATTTCAAAAAAACTTTTCTGAATAAAATATACCCTTATTATTAAGCCTAGAAAGTGACTTTTAGAAAAGCTAAGCTAGGAGAAACCTTCTGCAGGATAATCATGTGCTTTTGGAAACACCTGTAACTCTGCCTGTTTGCAGAGCTAAAGAAGTGATCCTTAGTGATTTGGGTTAATACAATACCCCATGATTCCTTCAAATATTTTTCTAGTTGCCTTCTATTTTTCTTGGAAAATTCTAGCACAAATGGTTTCTTTAATCTGTGCAAGTTGAACAAGAATACTTTTAATTAAATTACTTTAAATTCAGTACATCAGCATGAATCTTCACAACTCAGAATCTGAATAGTCTCTCCAAGAAATGTGTCTTCTCATTTCAGCATCCAGCTCTTTTTCTGAAATGACCGGATTTGGGTCCTACATGTCACATCCTTCTGTTATATACTAGAAATTTTGGGTTAATTCAAAGTCCCTTGTGTCAGTTGGAGATCTTACTGAGACGAGTATTTTTTTTAAAAATTCTGATTCTTAGGTAGCTCTTTCGGACATGCTAGCCCATATTTTGCTGTTTTATACACAAATTGACATACAATTGCAAACACTGATCTTTGTACTT
>VYXB01006193.1:0-12054 GCA_013397135.1 Pachyramphus minor
AAGCTGTCTGTCTGTCCTGGGGAACACAAGGCACGGGTCCCCTCTGCTGTCACTGAACAAGACTGCAATGCTTTCCCTAAAAACCCAGCCAGCAGCCACCCCGGCAGCTGGGAAGCGGGACCTGGTGGGGAACAGCAGGACAGGGCTCCTGACCCAGCTGGCACTGAGCTGCTGCATCTTCTCTCTGCAAACCCAACCTCCCACAGAGCATCCAAAGCTTGACCGCAGCGTGGCTGCATGGAAATCACCACAACGAGGACACGGGGAATGCCTCGGCCTTTATCCTCCTCCTGCTTCCCTCTGCAAGGCATCTTCTGCCACATCACCCTATAATATTACCCAGCAGTTTCCTTTTCCCAGGCAGGTGGGGGTTTGCACCCAGACTGGTGCTGGAGAGAGGAGGGGTGGCTGCAAAGGATGCACGTGCAGTGGGAATGGGGAGGGCTTCCACCCCCAACCCCACAACACTTGCAGGAGTCAGAGATGCTCTTCTGAAACGTGGCTGTGAGATGCTTTGAACTGCTCTTGCTCCCATCCACCAAAGCACCCTGGGTCAGCAGAAGCCTTGGAAAATACTGACCTCTGCACTTGTAAACTCCCTGGATTTCTCATGCCTGTGCCACACGTGCTGTTTTCCTCTGCCCCAGACCAGTTCATATCTTGCTTGTGGCTTATTCCACATTCCAACATGGACCCAGACACCTTCCTTTCACAGTGAGGAGTCCTCCCTCCCAAACCAGCTCTTCCACCCCGAGGGTTGTCTCTGGACAGGAGCTGGGCTGTCTCCTCTCCTGTGGGATGGATGGGCCCCACAGCAGCAGGCAAGCGATGCCTGGGCAGACCAGCTGCCTTGGCATGGCACTGGCTCCCTCCTGGGAAAAGCCACAGGAGGAAAAACAAAGGGATGGGAGGCAAACCTTTGCAGCTTTTTGTGCCATTCCCTGACCTGCTGTGCTCAGGAAAACGCATTTCAGGATGAGCCAACTGCACGTTGCAAACACCCCTTGAGCCATCCTCTTCCCAGCTCACCCCAAGCGTTTTCTGCATGAAACTCCGGCACGTAAATGGGGTCAAATGGGTCAGCCTGGGAGTTTGGGTTTTAATAAAACCCAGTAGTTTGCACTAAAGCAACTCGTGCTCCTGCCAGCCTGCAGCCTCGAAAAAGCCTGGCTGCTGCTGCTTTGACCCACTGAGGTCCCAGCAGAGAGGTGGGACTTTGACACACTGTCCCAAACTTGGGAAACCAATGGCACTGGAGTGTGCAAGCAGTGGGAGAAGAGCTCTTTCTGCCACAGGTGGAAGGCACCTTGTGCAGCTGAGTACCAGTGTCTCCAGCCTGCTTTATCCCTCTGCCAGAGAGTGGATTGCTGTTCCTTCCACAGCCCCCTTTTAAACACCCCCAGCTACTGGAAAGGTGTCAGAAAAGGAGGGGGCGGTCAATAAAAGAATGGGGAAGAAGTAGAGCTGCTAGGAAAAGGGGGAGCAGGCACATGAAAGGCAGCCTGCCACCTCCTCCTCAGGACAGGGGGCTCAGCCCAGCACTTACCATTTAGCCTTCCCACCGGGACAAAGCCTGGGAAACACATCCCGCGGGGCTCGACCTCTCACTCCAGGGGGACACAGCTCCGGGGCACCGCGGCACTGGCAGAGCCCGGGAAGGGGCTCAGGGCCCCTCGGCTTTGCATGCTCAGGCTGTCCCCATCTCTCTCCCACCCTCCCAGAAAGGAGGAGGGGGCTGGCAGCCGGCAGAGCGCGGTGGGAGAGGCGCAAGGCAGGCGTGCAGGAGTCAGAGCCCGGGCTCGGCCAGCCGGTGAGAGGTAGGGAGCCCGAACCCCTGCGGCAAACCCAGTGCCGGCCCCTCGGGCTCTCCCCGAGGGGTGAGAGACAGACCCCCAGCTGCAGAGCTGCTGCCTTCAGCCCTCCAGCCTCTCGGGGAAAGAGCTGCAAATGGGGGGAGATGCAAAGTTTGGGGTGGGCATGAGGTGAGGTATCCCTCCTCCCTCCCTGGCTTCGCGTTGCTTTGTCTGTCACGGTCATGGGAAAGCAGGAGAGTCCTGTGGATGCAGCTCTGCCGCTTAACAACCAGGGAGATGGGGAACAGCATCACTCACAGTCCTGTGCTTTCGGTACCCACCCATCCGGGTCGGGAATTTGGGTGTTTGGTACCTCCAGCATCACCTCCTCCTGCATGTGGAAAGACTTAGTGCGCTGGGAAAAGCTGGGGAGTTCCAGGACAGCGCTGCTAAGCAAGACAGGGAAGGGAAGGAGAGCTGCTTTTCACCCGAGCTGTGTTACAGGCAGTGCCTGAAAACAGCGTTTTCCTTGCAGGGTGAGGAAAGGAAGGGAGAGCATATGGAAAAGCTCACACCGAACTAGGCAGCTGGGCCAGGCCAGGGAGCACTGCCTGGTGCTGTGCTGGGCAGAATAACCCTCTCCACTGCTCAGGCATGAGAATAATTTCTTCTTCCTTTCCACCTTCGCCAGGGGCATTTTACCTTTTGCAGTTTCTCATCTTTCCCTCTGATCCTCGGCTGCGTCGTGCCCAGGGCTGAGTCCCGAGCGCTCACGGGGATGTGTCATGTTTGGAACCGATCAAGCAGGGATGAGCCTTCTGGGGGGGGATTTCCAGGATGGACAAACCTCTTATTAACCCACCAGGGTTGATAATGTGAGGCTTGGGTGGGACAGTGATGCTATGAAAGCCCAGACTTTCCCTGGACCTGCAGCTCTGCCTCTGATCTGGGCATGAGGAGAGGCTGGATGGGAAGCAAGAGAACAGGGCACGGCTGAAAACAGCCTGGGAAAACATCAGTGTGATCCCTCCTGATGGGTTTCTATGGAACACTGTCAAGTGAATTTAAAACACAAACTCTGCAGCCAGGACCAAGGGAGTGAAAAACAGCCTGAAGGAATTGCCCACGCCTCCCCCTTGGCTCTTAAGGAACAATGTAAGGTCACCAAGCTGAACACGTGCAGTCAGTAAATGCCAGCATTGAGGTAGCCCTGGAAACCTCGATTCAGGCTGCCTATGGTGTGGGATATGCTGCAGCCCTGCCTGCTTGTTTTCCATGCCTGGGCAGCACAGAGGAACAGCCTCCACATGGAGCAGGGGGTCCCTGGGATGGCTGCTCTGCTCCCAAAGCTGAGGGGAAAGGGCTGAGCCAGGCAAGGAGGGGCTGGATGATAAAAAAATACTTTAGGGGTGAAGAGAGGGGAAAACATCACTTTGGAGGAGGTGACAGGAGCCTGGTTCTGCTTGCAATACACAGAGGGATTCTGTCAGCGTTCTCAGATGCTGAAAATTTTTGCAGTTCCCATTTTCCAAGCACAGACCTGGCTCTGACCCATGGAAACAGCTACATCTCCCCAGAGCCCCCAGGCTCCAGGCAGGCTGATAGAGTCCTTGCCCTGAGACTGCCAGCATCACAGCTTGGAAAGTATTCCAGAAATAAAACACATCTCCCAGGTGCCTCAAACCTGACACCCAACTCTAGTGGAAATCTCTGATCTTGTTCCCTCTGTATCTCAGCTCATTGCCTGGAAGAGGGATCCCACAGGAGCAATTCTGAGGCAGGGTCCTGGCAAACCAGAGCTGGGAGGTCACCCATGTAACCCAGAGGGTACAGCTGGGGCATGGACAGCCAAGCCCAAGGGCTCCTGACCCCCTCAGCACTCAGCTTTGCAGCTCCCACAGTGTTTGCTGAGGGTTGTTTCCTCCTGCGTAATTGGGGCGGTGAGCGATGCTCGTCTCTCCTGACGCAGCACTTCGCTTTCCACTGGGCTTGTCTCCACCAGGGTGTCTCACAGTTTCCAATTAACGATCAAAGATATGTCACTGATGTTCTCCCTCCCCTTTTTGAGTGTTTTACGGTGAATGTTTGCCTGCTGCCCACACACACCTGCGTGACTTTGGGACGGTGGCTGCGAGAGCAGACCCAGACATCCTGGCAGCCCAGTCCCTGCAGCCCTGCCTTTCCCCTCCTAAGATGTTAATTTTAAATTGTCTCAATCCAAATCCAAACTCTCCAGGAGGTTGCCCAGCCACAGACCAGCCAAAGAGCTCTCCATCGCTCATCTAACTCCCACATCTCTGTAATAAAGCTTTACCTCCAGCGTACAGGCTGGACCACCAAGGCCATGGCAGAGGGTTGGCACAGCAACGTTTCCCCAGCCCTCATCTCTGAGCTGGGGGGATGCCAGCCTCTGGCACAGCCTGTCTGGGACTGCAGGGTGCATGGGAGCTAAAAGATGGGTACAAACTGCTCTTGGGAGGATGTGACCAGGTGGGGAAAGGAGAGAACAGTCACCATCAAGCATTAGGTAAGAGCTGTCACTGATGAGGCCTTGGGAAGCTGGTTTCCATCACTCTGCAGAGCTGGTTGAGAAACCTGTGACATGTCTGAACCTGAAAGCAGGTCAGCAAAACGCCTGACGTGAGGATTTTTGGTATGAGCAGGGTGAGGGTGTTATATTTCACCCCTGCAAAATAATAAAGGCAATTCCAGTGCAATAGCACAGCTCGATGGGGAATTACCTCAATCAAGTATCTAATTTCCTTGGGGTATTAATCAAAAACCCCCAAATGCCAGCCAATCCAACAAACCCACATTTCTGGGGAACAGAGAAGAACCAAACCCCAGCAGCCCTGCGGGAGGGTTTTAGACCTTCTGTAGTACATGGATATTTATCTCTTCCAGGAAATCTTCATGCAACAAGAGCATGCTCCCTAAAGGTGTCCTCACAGGGCCCACAGCACCATGTGTACATAGCACTACCTGTGTTAGATTTCTTTGCCAGGTGGTTTTGCACTTCAGTTAAGGGAGGTACTTTGCAGGTATAAATCCCACCTCTGTGCTTTGCCTCCTGGGACCCCTCGTCTCCCCATGTCACAGAAAACATGGCTGGGAAAATCCTGCACATCAAGGCATGACCAGAATCCATCAATTTAAGCACAGGGTGGCTGCCTGTCCAGCTTTTAGGTGGTATGACCCCGAGATTAGGTCAGCTGGTCAGAACATGGTGCTAATAGCACCGAGGTTGTGGGTTTGATCCCTGTATGGGTCAATCACTTAAGAGCTGGACTTGGTGAGCCTTGTGGGTCCCTTCCAACGCAGAATATTCTGTGAAGCCTCCTGTGTCACTTCTCTGTATCACCTTGTGCACTACAGGGAAGATGAGCACAGAGGACTCTGGCAACGGGACCTCTCCCACCCCACCTCTCCTTGGGCTTCTGGTTTCAACCACCGAGCTGGTCCCACCCAGCGTCCCACCCCCCGAGACGACAGACCCACTGTCTGTCATTGTCCCACTCGTCTGCATCTTCCTCCTCCTGGCGACCTTCCTCATCTTTGCCACCCTGTGCAAGCCAGCAGCGCTGAGCCAGTCCCTGTCTGGACCCCGGGAGTGGATGCCCCACCACCCGTCGGATGCCAGCGAGCCCCAGCTGAGGCTCTGGAAGCGCCTGGGCTCCCTACGGAGCTCCATCAGCAGCTTCAGGAGGAGCAAGCCAATGTCTCAGAGCCAGCTCGCCTGCCCCAGGGGCTCCCCAGCCAGACAGGACTGGGGCATCATGGAGTCCACCCAAATGTGATCTCGCGCCCTGCTGTTCTTTCCCAAGCTTTTGGTTCAAGCTCAGTTCCCTCCTCAAGCATCCCTTGGTACCCTGGGCACCCTGGCAGAGCTCCTTTGAGCAACTCATTCCCAGGCAGAGGCGCTGTGAGGCAACAGGGGATTTTGCAATTTCAGGTTTCCAAATGCTTTCCAGGTTACTGTTTCCTGTCAGGAAAGGCGGAGGCATCCAAACTACACCCACACGCATCTACTACAGGGCAGCCAAAAAAAAAAAACAAACCCACCCTGCTGCTTCATTTCTTTTGGAAAACACTGTGCAAGTTGTGCTGCCCCTGAACAAACAGCTTGGAAGAGAGCAGAGCAACCTGGCTGCCTAAAGAGGGGTGTCCCAGGGCAAACCTGCTCCACAAAAAACCAATCCTCAGCTGAGATCTCCCCGCTGAGCTGTGCTCCTGAGCAGGTGGAGGGAGGCTCGTGTCCCCCATGTGCTGCCTGGTCCCTGTCTCCCCCTTTCCCAGCACCTCACTGGGCTGCCTGGGACATTCCTGCTCTCTGATCCTGGGCTGCCTGGCTTTGGGAGAAAGGGATGGGGAAACATTCAGAAACTGTCCTGTTGCCGTTGGGATGTGGGGATGTATTTGAAGGGAGAGACCCTCTGTAACAAATGGTTCACACTGAAGGTGTAAATTAAAGTGAAGCCAGGTGATGACCCATTTCTGTTTCCCTCTGGTGGTGTTCTGCAGAAAACAAACTTCCCCCAAGTATCTCCTCTCCTTTGCCACAGACAAAGGGACACTTCCAGGGGTATCCCCCTCTTTTGGGAAGTGGGTTCTAAGAAAAGGCATTTTGATGCCAATCAGACTCGAGTTTCCTCCATTCTTTTGATTTGCAAAACTGGCTCAGTTTGAGGAGTCCCAGGTAGGGCTTCTCTCTGCCTACAACCTCCACTCTGGGAATACAGGCAGCTGCCTGAGCCCAGAGACATCACCTACACCGTGCCATGGCACAACAGGTGATGAGGAGCCACAGCACTCCTGCTTGAGGACAGGCTACCCTGACACACTGCTCCCAGCAAACCTTTGTTGCAACAGGCAAAAGGCTCCTTTCTTCTGTCCCAGTGACTCACCCTGCCCACCACAGCCACGGACAAAGCTGCCCCTTTCCTTGTGCCGGGAGAGGTATTCAAGGCAGGAGGAGCCTTCCCAGGGCCCTCTGCAAAGAGCCTTTGGTGCCTGCTCCAGAAGAGCCCTGGGTTTGAAGGGATGCTGGAAGGCCTGGGAGGCCCGTGTGAATGCCTGCATTCATTCACTGCTCACTGAGCCATTCAGCCCTGCCACCGCTCCCTCAAAGAGCAACAAAAATGAAAGCAAAGTCCAAATGCTTCTCTCCCTCTGTTTTTTCAATCCCTCTCCGAGCATCTTTTCTCCCTCCCCCTTGAGATCTCCGCCTTGTGAGGAGGGAGGAAGCAGGGATGCAGCCAAAGTGGCCTCACCAACACAGGGCTTGGCTTTTTCCCCTCTCACCCCCCTGCCAGAAATGGGGTGAATTTCTTAATTTACCCTTGTTCTTTGCTGCCTTCTCCCCGGCGTGCACAGCCCGGGGTTAGCAGAGGAGCGCACGAGCAAGAACGCACCGTTTTTTTCCCCAGGGCGAGACGTGAGTGACAGAGAGAGAAAATCTCTGCCCTGGGCTTCCTTGCAGCTCACACCTAGCGGGGGGGACCCCCTCCTCCCACCCAAGGGTCCCAGTGGAAGAGCCACGTGCCTGCACTATGCTGCTGGCAGCTGGGATGTCCTCGGGGACGCTGACTTCGTAGCTGCTCTGCAGGAAGATGGGCCGGTTGTCGTTGACGTCCAGGACGGTCACGTACACGGTGGCAGTCCCGGTGCGCCGGTTCCCGGTGGGGCCGTTGTCTGTAGGGGAGAGAAAGGCAAGGGGGAGAGGGGGTTCAGTCACCTCCACCTCTAAACTAAAATCCCTCGTCTTTTCTGCGGCTTCCAAACCCCACACTGAACCACGGGTTTGGGTGTTTTGGGGTTTTTTTTCTCCTTCCTACCCTGAAAGAGAAAGGAGAAGCCAAACTACCCCCAAGCTCTGCCAAGGAGCCAGTGAGGCTGGAAATGCAACTAGAGAGGTCATTAGAGAGGATTTGCAGTTCTGTACACTAAGTGATGTGTGATGGAAGGGACTGCTTGAGGCCAGGGATCTGGGAGATGAAGATAGGTAGGGGTCTGATGAGTTTTCTGTAGCCACAGCTCAACTTAATAGTCAAGGAGCACCAGGATGGGTTGGTGTTCCGTAGACAAGGACATGGCAGCTCTTGGATTTGCAGGAAGGATGAGGCACTGGGAAGCATCAGTTGGATTTGGTTTTTTCAACATGCCTGATGCAGTGAGTGCTAAACCCACCCAGCTGGAGCCCATGGGATCTAGTTCCTGGGAAAACATAGGCAGCTTGACATCCATTGGAGGAGCAGAACAGACCCTTTTTACCCCTTGGGATCTGGTCCTGTGTGCCCAGATGGTGCAGCATCCCTGCTGCAGCCCCCGTGGCACCTGCAATGCTGTGCCCCCGAGATTTCTGACTGGCCACTTATTTCTCCTTTCAAAAGGGGCATCCAAGTGGTCTGAAAAGAGGCACATCATTATAAAGCTCTGGGGATGACAGCCAAGCTGTGTTTGGCACACGGGCCCTCTGCACGTGCCAGGTGGCCCAGGGTTAATCAGCAAGCACAGAGCCAAGGGCTGTCATGGCTCAGGGGAACGGGGCTGTGGTGCTGCCATTTTTGGGTGGAGGACTGCCCTGGACAGTACAGAGCCTCTCAGGACTGGGGGGCCCTGCCTTCCCCAGGGGAAAGGGAAAGCCCTGGGGCTGAGCAAAGCTGAGAGGTGAATATATTATCTGCAAAAGTCATGGTGGGACCAGGACATGTGGGTTGTGAAGTGCTAACACCAAGCCCAGGCTGTGGTTTACAGAGTGCCTCCGAGGTTGCTGCCTCTCTGACACACCTGCACAGCCACCCTATGGGGCTCTGTGGCAGTGGTCCCCTGGGATCAGTGGGAAATCCTTACCAATGGCCTCCAGGATCAGCGTGTATGACGCCACAGTCTCCCTGTCCAGACTCACGACTGTCCTGACCACTCCATCCCTGAAGCCAACGCTGAATTTGCCATCCTGGTTCCCACCTGCAGCAAAGAGCAAGGAATCATAGAATCCTGGAATGTTGTGGGTAGGAAGAGACCCTAAAGATCATCTTGTTCCATCCCCTGCCGTGGGCAAGGACACCTTCACTAGATCAGGTTACCCAAAGCCCCAGTCTGGCCTTGGACACTTGCAGAGATGGGACATCCACAATTTTCCCAGGCAGCCTGTTCCAGTGCCTGACCACTCTTTCAGTGAAGAAATACTTCCTAATATCTAATCTTGTCCTAGGCAGAGNGGGGCTGAGCAAAGCTGAGAGGTGAATATATTATCTGCAAAAGTCATGGTGGGACCAGGACATGTGGGTTGTGAAGTGCTAACACCAAGCCCAGGCTGTGGTTTACAGAGTGCCTCCGAGGTTGCTGCCTCTCTGACACACGTGCACAGCCACCCCATGGAGTTGTGTGGCAGTGGTCCCCTGGGATCAGTGAGAAATCCTTACCAATGGCCTCCAGGATCAGCGTGTATGACGCCACAGTCTCCCTGTCCAGACTCACGACTGTCCTGACCACTCCATCCCTGAAGCCAACGCTGAATTTGCCATCCTGGTTCCCACCTGCAGCAAAGAGCAAGGAATCATAGAATCCTGGAATGTTGTGGGTAGGAAGAGACCCTAAAGATCATCTTGTTCCATCCCCTGCCGTGGGCAAGGACACCTTCACTAGATCACGTTACCCAAAGCCCCAGTCTGGCCTTGGACACTTGCAGAGATGGGACATCCACAATTTTCCCAGGCAGCTTGTTCCAGTGCCTGACCACTCTTTCAGTGAAGAAATACTTCCTAATATCTAATCTTGTCCTAGGCAGAGCTGCTCTGCAGCAGAATTGGGCAGAGCACCTCCTCTGCGCCTCATGGAGCGCTGTGCCGGCCTCACAGAACCGATGGCCGCAGGAAAAGCTGAATCATAGAAGGCCCAGATCATTTCCTGAGCACTTTGGAAGCAAGCCAGGGTAACACTGCATGTGAGCTGCGGTACCTGTGGGACAACACACCCCGTTTCACTCGTGGTGAGGCCGGAGGGGCCGTGACATGAGATGCCAGGCTGCTACTGTGGGAAAAAGGACTCTCCGCTGACACTTCTGCTTTCATCCTCTTCCTGAGGGCTCAATGCCACACGTGTAGTTTGCAAGTCAAAGCGTGGCCAGGGGGTTCCCCAGCCTGCTGTTGCAGGAGCTGCAGCTGTGGTGAGAGCCCGGGTGGCATCGCTGCCCACCCAACCACCCAACCCCACTGGTGCATGGGGATACAGAATGCCCAAAATTCCATTTATGGCTTCCACGCATAAGCACACGTGAATGCCACCCCTGCCCTTGCTCCCCAGCCATGTCCTGCCCACCCTCGTGCCCTTCCTGGCTGTGTCCCAGGGATGCTGGGGGTCAGTGGAGTGGTCAGCACGGCAGGGAGCCAAGCGGGGCTGTTCAGCAGAGGGCGATGCTGGACAAGGTTTGCAGGGGCTGGGAAAGGCAGCGCTGAAGCGCTGAACACCCCGGCCAAGGTCTGGGGCAGCCCCTGCAGCCAGAGCTCCTGTTTCACGTGGGGCTCATACCTGTGATGAAGTAGCTGAGCTCGGCGTTCAGCCCCACGTCGGCATCCGTGCAGTTGAGCCGGACCACTTTGAAATCCCGGGCCACGTTTTCAGGCAGCGACACGTTGTAGACGGCTGGGAAGAAGGTGGGGTTCTCGTCGTTCACGTCCAGAACTGCAAAGGGGAGCAGAGCTGAGTGTCCCCCCCCAGGGCTGCCCCTCCTGCAGAGGCCAGGCTGATGTCTGCCGGGCTCCCAAAGCTCCTGTCTGCTGCCCTGAGAATCCCAGGAAATGCTCTGCCTGACTCTCTCTGGCATTTGTGTGGCAGGGGTACCTGCAAAGGAGCTGTAAGGACTGGTCCCCACAGCTGCAGGCTGTATTTACTAGCCTCTGATACATACAGATCCTCCTCCTCACGGCCAAAAAAAAAAACCCCTTACCTCACTAACTCAATTTAGTCTTTGCACCAAACCCATTTCCATCCCCATTTAAAGAGAAAGCTGGGGCTTAAATATAAGCTCAGTATTTCCTGGTGTATGGCAGAGAGCTCTGGAGGTACAGGACCAGGAACTTCTTTTCCAAACTCATGCCTGAGGACAATCCTGGGTCAGTTTATTTCCAGATGATGCTTATCCTCAGCCCTAGGCTCACATGAAGCCAGTAAATAGCAATGCAATAAATTAAAGACAGGCCACACAATATGGGTCCAGCTCTGAACTGGGAGTGCGTGGGCTATCCAGGCACGTAGCTGATGGGAATCACATGCTGAAGCAAAAGACAGACTGAAAGGAAAACAACACTGGGGATGGGGGAATGGAGAAAAAACATAGCAGAGAATTTGGGGCCCCTGACAGAAAGACCATGTGTTCCCCATCTCTGCACTGTGCTGATGTCAGACTCAAAACCTGTGGGGACAGCAGAGCAATGGGCTGCCCTCCCTGTGTCCTGTGGTACACAAAACCAGTCAGAACCCTGTTTTCAGAGATCATACTGATCTGATTCCCCAGCGTGTCTCCCACACAAACCACGTTTCCTCCACGGCTCGGAGGGGTCTCGGTGCTCCCACCTTTGACAGTCAGGGTGCTGGTGGAGCTCTTGGAGGGCACGCCGGCGTCGCTGGCCACCACCCGCAGGTAGTACTGGGCGATCCTCTCCCTGTCCAGCACGGCCGTGGAGGTGACGAGCCCGCTGGTGCTGTTGATGAGGAAATCCATGCGGGGCATCCCCACCTGCATGCGGTAGGTCACCTGCCCGTTCGGGCCCTCGTCCAGGTCGATGGCCACTACCTGTAGGGGAGAGCAGCGGGGGAGCCTGAGCACTTCCCGATAAGGAAAATCAGGGTACAGAAACCCTGAGTGTTTCTTTGCCCCCAGGGCCTCAGAGGATTCGCCCTGCCAGGAGCAAGCACGTGGGGTGGGGATGTCACAGTCCCTTCTGCATCCTCACAGTTGCATTGCTAGAGAATGGAGATGATGAAGGAGATGAAGAGGATGGAGAGGATGCACTGCTAGCCTGCTTTGCAGAAGCCATGGCAGTGACAGCATCAGCTCCCAGCATGGGGCATGGCAGCAGTGGGACATGCTCACCTGGAAGACAGAGGAGCCTGCGGGAAGGCCCTCGGCGATCTCAGCAGCAAAGGGCAGGTTTTGGAAAGTGGGGTCATTGTCGTTCAGGTCCAGCAGGTTGACAAAAACTGTGGCACTGCTGGTAGCTCTCAGGGGTGGCCTCCCACCTGTGGAGGCCAGGAATGGGGTCTC
>VYXB01006193.1:12654-73334 GCA_013397135.1 Pachyramphus minor
CCAGGGCTGCCCCTCCTGCAGAGGCCAGGCTGATGTCTGCCGGGCTCCCAAAGCTCCTGTCTGCTGCCCTGAGAATCCCAGGAAATGCTCTGCCTGACTCTCTCTGGCATTTGTGTGGCAGGGGTACCTGCAAAGGAGCTGTAAGGACTGGTCCCCACAGCTGCAGGCTGTATTTACTAGCCTCTGATACATACAGATCCCCCTCCTCATGGCTGAAAAAAACCACTTACATCACTAACTAAATTTAATATTTGCACCAAACCCATTTCCATCCCCATTTAAAGAGAAAGCTGGGGCTTAAATATAAGCTCAGTATTTCCTGGTGTATGGCAGAGAGCTCTGGAGGTACAGGACCAGGAACTTCTTTTCCAAACTCATGCCTGAGGACAATCCTGGGTCAGTTTATTTCCAGATGATGCTTATCCTCAGCCCTAGGCTCACATGAAGCCAGTAAATAGCAATGCAATAAATTAAAGACAGGCCACACAATATGGGTCCAGCTCTGAACTGGGAGTGCGTGGGCTATCCAGGCACGTAGCTGATGGGAATCACATGCTGAAGCAAAAGACAGACTGAAAGAAAAACAACACTGGGGATGGGGGAATGGAGAAAAAACACAGCAGAGAATTTGGGGGCCCTGCCAGAAAGATCATGTGTTCCCCGTCTCTGCACTGTGCTGATGGCAGACCCGAAGCCTGTGGGGACAGCAGAGTGGTGGGCTGTGTCCTGTGGTACATAAAACCAGTCAGGACCCTGTTTCCAGAGATCATACATCCATCTGATTCCCCAGCCTGTCTCCCACACAAACCACGTTTCCTCCACGGCTCGGAGGGGTCTCGGTGCTCCCACCTTTGACAGTCAGGGTGCTGGTGGAGCTCTTGGAGGGCACGCCGGCGTCGCTGGCCACCACCCGCAGGTAGTACTGGGCGATCCTCTCCCTGTCCAGCACGGCCGTGGAGGTGACGAGCCCGCTGGTGCTGTTGATGAGGAAATCCATGCGGGGCATCCCCACCTGCATGCGGTAGGTCACCTGCCCGTTCGGGCCCTCGTCCAGGTCGATGGCCACTACCTGTAGGGGAGAGCAGCGGGGGAGCCTGAGCACTTCCCGATAAGGAAAATCAGGGTACAGAAACCCTGAGTGTTTCTTTGCCCCCAGGGCCTCAGAGGATTCGCCCTGCCAGGAGCAAGCACGTGGGGTGGGGATGTCACAGTCCCTTCTGCATCCTCACAGTTGCATTGCTAGAGAATGGAGATGATGAAGGAGATGAAGAGGATGGAGAGCATGCACTGCTAGCCTGCTTTGCAGAAGCCATGGCAGTGACAGCATCAGCTCCCAGCATGGGGCATGGCAGCAGTGGGACATGCTCACCTGGAAGACAGAGGAGCCTGCGGGAAGGCCCTCGGCGATCTCAGCAGCAAAGGGCAGGTTTTGGAAAGTGGGGTCATTGTCGTTCAGGTCCAGCAGGTTGACAAAAACTGTGGCACTGCTGGTAGCTCTCAGGGGTGGCCTCCCACCTGTGGAGGCCAGGAATGGGGTCTCAAGGTTAATGCTCAAGCTGTTTCCACTCCTTTCCCCTAAAAAGGAGTCCTTGCTTCCTATGCAGACAGTAGCGCAGGAGCGCAGGATGCTCCTGATTTGTCATGGATAGACCCCTAGATGGAATTCTAGAATGGTATGGGGATTGGAAGAAACACTAAAGACCATGTAGTTCCAACACTCTGCTGTGGGCAGGGACACCTCCCCCTAGACCAGATTGCTCCAAGCCCCCTCCAACCTGGCCTTGGACACTTCCAGGGATCCAGGGGCAGTCACAGCTTCTCTGGGCAACCTGTTCCACCACCCTCTGAGTAAAGAATTTCCTCCTAACATCTAATCTAAATCCTTCCTCTTTTAGTTTAAAACCATTACCCTTTCTTCTATCACTATCTGAAAACAGAAATTTGTCTTCATATCTCTACCTTTTTTCCTTAAAAAAATGTTTCCCTAATGTAGTATTTCCAGAGAAAAATACATCAGCTCTTTTCCCCACCCCCCCACCTGCTCAACTGACTTTCTGGGATGCTGATGGAGCCAGGCAGGAGAGTTCCTGCCTCCCAGGCTCGAAGGTTCAGCTTGTTGCTATGAAAACAATCCAGGAGGGAGAGTGGAGGGCGAGGGGGGAGCACTGTGGGATGGAAGTGGGGCTTACAGTCGGTGACGGACACCACGATCCTGCGCATGAGCTGGGCCTCCTGGGCGTTGGGATTCTCCCGGTCCAGGAGCACGCCGGTGGTGCGGATCTTGCCCGTGGTGCTGTTGAGGCTGTAGAACTTGTTGGGAGGCCGGATGCTGTACACCACCGTGCCGTTCTCCCCCAGGTCTGGGTCCACAGCCACCACCTGCCATGGAGAAACAGCAGAGAGTGCTGGGAATTAACTCGCACGTGGATTTGCCAGTGTCTAACAACAAGGCTTCCCTCCAGCTCTGCATTTTCATGATATTTGCAGGCATTTTGCACCCTCGAGACCTGCACCGTGGAGTTAAATCTCCCCAGCACTGGCCTGCGAGCCCAGGAGGTGATGGCATGAGACACACAAGCACGCAGCAATCAGCCTGGCTTTCCTCCTTTTAAATAAAACCAGCTAAAAAACAAGGACCCCTCAGAAAAATAAACTAAACAGGACAAAGAGGTGCTCTGAGGAACTTGTGCTGCCTCACTCAGAATGCTGGAAATAATTCCTTGGTGGAGTTCTCCTCCACGTCAGATATTCTGTGCTTTATTGCTCTCCCTGTGACATTTTTAACTACAGGGGACATTTACATTAAAAAAACCCCCAGATTTCATTGCATTCATAACTTCCCCGGCTCCTGCTGCTTGTCCTGCAGCTGAATTTACATCGGATCGGTGACAAAATAATTATTTTCCCAGCAACTAATTGGGATGTCAAAGGCAAGATGACTTCAAGCTGGCGCCAAGCAGCGGGGCTGGTGCTGCATGGAGGAGAGAAAACCACTCTGCTCTGGCTCGGGTTGTGCTGCCAGACCTTTTCTCCTCAAAAAAAAAAATCCTTCTTTTTTTCTTTTTTTTCCCCAGCCTTCCTCCTTATATGATTTTGTGGATTGTCTTCACTTTTCCCTCATTTATTTTCCGTTCTGTTCCCATCATTTTTCTCTCGGTATGATGGAGTAGAAGCCTCCCCCTCTCCTTCTCTTTTATTTCACCAGAGGGACTTGAAAGGCTGTAAATCAAAGTCTTTCAGAGAGGTCCTTGAAGGAGGTCGCAGGCGAGGCTAAGAAAAGGAGAGTTTGGCCAAAATCCACACAATTTGGAGAGGAAAAATAATGTCCCAGCAGGGAGAAGAAGCACAGGGGATGGGCAGCAGGTAGCAGGCTCAGGAATCATGTTTTAAATGGAATTCTGCACGATGGTGCTGGACTGGAGGTGACACAGGTTTGCAGGTGGCTCCCTGCTCCAGCCAGGCTGGTGACAATCTCAACAGGCTTTTAGTGCAACCACCACCTTCCCTCACACATACCGTGGTGACATCTGAGTTGGGGGGGGTCATTTCCACCAGGTTGATGAAGTATGGCTCATCCTTCCATGTGGGATAGTTGTCATTGATGTCCAGCAGTGTGATGTTCACCTGCGAGAGAGCAAGGAGGCAACGCTGTACCAGGAGGTACAGCTTCCTGGGGTGGCACAGCGCGTCCCCTGGATGTCCCCAGCACATGTTTCAGGCATTGCAACAGGCTGCCCAGGGCACTGGTGGAATTACCATCCCTGGGGGGACTTAAAAGATGTGTAGATGTGGCACCTGGGGATGTGGATCAGTGTTGGGCTCGGCAGTGGTGGGGGAATGGCTGGGCTTGATCACCTCAGAGAGGTCTTCTCCAACCTAAATACTTCTTCCATGGTTCTGTGATTCTGTGTTCACCCTCTGGAGGGAAAACACCCACAGAAAACCCACATCCTGCACCTTCACAGCCAAGGCTCCTTGGCATACCCGAGGTGGGTTTGGCTCGCGTGTGTTTGTTAAAACCAACCGCAGGGCACAAGGTGTGTTTGCAAACAGCTACTTCACCAGGAGGGGGATGCAAATCAGTGGGGGAGAGGATGCAGCTGGAATGGGGCAGGAAAGGAAGGAAGAAACCTGAGTCACTGGTAAAAAGCAAGAAAAAAAAATAAAAAGAATAAATGAGAAACCAGCAGAGGGTACAGTAACAGGGGGTGGGAGGTGTGAAGATGGTGCTCTGAAGTGTTACCTATCTTCGTTTTCAGCCTCAAAAATGCCACCTAAGTGACAGCAGTAAGTCTGTGGGATGCATCCTACTGCCTGGGAGTCTCTCACCTCCCCACATCACCCACTGCAATCCAGCCTGTGAGGCTATGGAGGTATCTGAGGGAAGAGCTGCAGCTCGAGGGGAGTGGGGCCCTAAGCAGGGGGTCTCGGTGGAGCTTCTCCCGGGGTCTTCTCTGCTCCCACATCCCCGTGTCCTGCTGTCACACCAGGCTGAGCTGCTGGTGCCACCCCGTGGTAGGAGAGGTGAGTCTGGACAGCACCATCTCCAGGGAAAAGCCAAGGCACCACGGTGGCCTCTGGGGAAGGCTGGTGACCCACCTCTACTCCAAGCACTCCAGGTGCTTGTCCATCAGCCAGGTATCTTGCAAAAGACCCTTATTATGGATCAAAAACTGTTATTTTGAGCTCCAGGTGTATATCCCTGCTCAGGGCAGCAGACAAACTTACTCAGCTGCCCTCATCTCACTGAGTTTTAATATTCTTCAACTTTTTAGGAATCAGGAGGCTTTTCCCCCTCACACACACCTTGTTTTGCCTTTCAACAAAGCTATTTAGGAGAACATAATTTCATCCAGAGCTCTGGGGTGGGGGGGAACTCAGCATTTCGCAGGCCAGGTTGGTGCCATCACATGTCTCTTGGAGGCTCCATAGGGAATTTCTAGTCTGCTACCACAGACTTCCTAAAGGCCCTTGGCAGGAGTGACAACTATTCTAGGGATATTCCTCAACACAACCACAAATTTTTCTGCATTGTCCTGTGTTGTGTGGGACATCTCTCTTGCCACCCAACTCACCATCCCAGGAGCAAGAGCACCCCAATGGTGGCAAGAAAATGTCCCCCAAAAAATGGTGCTATGAGCACTGAGAGACAAAGTCATAAAATCACACAACTGTTAAAACTGGAAAAGATGTTTAAAATCATCAAGTCCAATTGAGGTGGATCCTTGGCTTTTGACTTCCTGGTATTTCCAAAGAGTTTTACAAATGTTTTGCCAACAATGGGGCTCCCTGATGCCTGTGAAGGGCAAGGCCAAGAAGGAGGCTTCACATTGTAGCTCCACCAGCAATCTTCCAAGGAGCCCAGGCATTCCAGGCTGGCTGGAAACCCTTGACCCAGGCAGCATGTGAATATGCAGCATGCTATTCCTGTCACCAGGAATAACTAAGTGTGCCCACAGGCTCTCCAGCAACCCAAGGGGTATGAACAAAGAGAGCTGTGCCGCAGGTGAAATAGGTCCCCATTACCACCTCCACATGGAGAGCTGGACACGTAAAGCTCTGGAAGGTCAAGTGGCCCCTGTGTGGTTTTCTGGGAAAGCAAGCCCATTTCAAGGTCTGCACAGCCTGCAGAGTCAATCCCTGAGCAGTGGTGGGGGCAGTCCAAAGGGCAGGGACTGCTGTGTGCTCTTCACCCATTCACACAGCTCCAATGAGACACTGCAGCCCTCCCCTGTCCCAGCTCCAGGGTGGCACCAGTGGCTCGAGGAGATGGAAGTCACTCCTCCCCACACTCACCATAGCAATGCCTGTCTTCTGGTGGTGGCCCACTCCTCCATCCACTGCCCGGACGATGAGGATGTACTCGGACTTGGCCTCCCGGTCCAGCAAAGACGTCGTCGTGATTTCACCTGCAGCCACGGGAGATGACAGGGGAAAAAAAGAAGCACTCAAAACCAGGGCCAGGATACTCCACAAATGGACCTTTCCTTCTGATGCAAATAGCTGGACCCTGGCAGCTCCTTAGCTAACAGAAGCCTTCAGAGCTAAGCCTTTCCTTAGGCGTCACTCCCACCAGGGGCTGAGTTTCCACAGATGCCTCTGCTGAAGCTCTCAGAGCGACTGGGCAAGTGGTGGGGTCTGAAATCTGGTGAATCCCTTAAATTGTGGGTCCCCTAAGTAGGCTGATTGGAGGAGAGGAGGAAAGGACGAGGGAAGGAGCCAGGGTGAAAGTGAGAACTGAAAGGAAAAGGGGGAGAGCACATCCAGAGCCTCACCTGAGCGAGCATTGATCCGAAAATGCGAGGAGCCTTCCAGGGAGTAGATGATGGACTCCTGCCCGTACTCCCTCGACCGGTCCATGTCCGTGGCATTGAGAAACAGCACTGTGGCTCCTTGGGGAGGCAGAAATGGGGGCTAGGATGGATCAGAACTGCCCTGATCTCCCACACTGCTCCTGCAGTTCACCCAGCCAAGGGGTCCCCTCCTGCATGCACAGTGGGGCCAAACCCTCCCCGAAAAGGCATCAGCCACCCTGTTCTGGCTATGAGACACCCAGTGCCCTTCTGGGAGCCTGGAGAAGGAGCAGGGGGGTGGCCTGTACCTGCCATAATGTCCTCCATGACGGTTATCACATAGGAGGGCTTGCTGAACGTGGGGGGGTTGTCATTTTCATCCTGAAGCAAAGAGAAGGTCGAGAGGCTGGTTGGGAAAAAGGCAAAGTGGTCACGAGCTGCAAAAGTCTGCTGTGGGGATGCTCCTGGGTAAATGCATCTCAAGGTGTGACCAGCTCACAGTGCCAGTGTGGGGAAGGTGCCTTGGGGGTGAGGC
Organism: Pachyramphus minor; assembly: GCA_013397135.1. Taxonomy (NCBI): domain Eukaryota; kingdom Metazoa; phylum Chordata; class Aves; order Passeriformes; family Tyrannidae; genus Pachyramphus; species Pachyramphus minor. Next base: position 19,483 of record VYXB01006193.1, read on the forward strand.
ACTGTGGGTGTGAGCAGTGGTTTCACTGTGGAGGCAGCTGAGGTTGAGGTAAGATGATTGTCAGTGACTTTGCTGAGTCCTGCAGCGGGGATGATACCGACTCCCTCATCACTCAGCACCCCGGGCACAGGGCTCAGGAACCACTGCCACTGGCAGATGAGCACTCTCCAAGCTGCTCCTGTCTCCACCACAAGGCCTGGGAAGATCAGGCACCACATGAAGCACGGCAGCATCGTGCACAGCCCTGCTCCTCGCTAGTGTTCCGAGTCACCCTGGCCACAAGGCAAACTGGACTGGCCAGGTGTGCTGGTGAGTTTTGGCTGCCCTTCTTTCAGAGGAGGAATGCTGTGGGTGTTTGCAGAGAGGGCAGCCACAGCACTTTTTGAGGGAATCTGGTTTGCATACCACCTCCCTCCAACCCTGTCTCTGCCAGTGACCACTGGAGAAATGTCCTGGAGAAACCAGGCAGGAGCAATTGCTTGAAATATCCCTCAAAACAGATTCTGGACTGGTTTAAAGCTCCCCCCAGGGGGCCTTAAATGCTGTTTAAACATTGTTAAGAATCTGCTGTAAATGAACCAAACCAAATCGCCCATGGAGGGAAGGACAGAGCTGCCAGGACATTAAAACACCGTTATGGACCTCACCAATTCCCTGGGGCTGCCGTGGAGATGTTTTCTACCTGGACACCACTGATGGACCTGCAGGCTCAGCTGCCACAGAACTTGATATCTGAAGCAATTTCACATGCCAACGATGCCCATCGTACTGCAATTCAATTTCCATCCCCTGCTTTCATGCCTGGAGGCAGGTGGTCTTTAATCAGCCTTTGCATCACTCAGCTTTCCCTGCACCTCCTCCGAGGGCAAGGAGGAAATTGCTGGCTGCCCGGGTGCTGTCCTCACCACCCCTCCTCCTCCTCCTCCTGGCAGAGAGGGGTGGGGGGCATCCAGGGCAAACCCAGGACGCCTGGGCAGGTTAAAGGCAAAGGAAATGGAGAAGCTGAGCGTGCATCCACATGCCACCTGCAGCTGGGCCCGGGTGGGCTGTGCCATGGTCCAGGCTGGGTGGACACAAGCCAGAGCAGATGCTGTGTTGTGTAATGTTGTGCCCAGCAAGCCTTCTCCTGAAGAGGGAGGGCTTGCTTCTGGCTGGCTCTCCATCTAGCCAGAGCCAGTGTGCACCTGCCTCCTACTTGAGAAGGACATTTCCCACTTCAGCAACATGAACTCCAAAGCTCCCCGCAGGCAATGCCAGGTGATGCCAGACAGAACCCAGCACTCTTCTGCTCCCACGGATGAGGTCACCCACCTAAACAGCTATGACCAGCTTCCCATGTTCTCCTGACCCTCAACCTTCCTCCCTACACCCTCACTCTCAGATAGCCTTCATATTATGGAATCACAGAATGGATTGGGTTGGACGTGACCTTTAAGTTCATCTCATTCCAACCCCCTGCCATGGGCAGGGACACCTTCCACTAGCCCAGGTTGCTCTAAGTCCCATCCAAGCTGGCCTTGAACACTTCCAGGGATGGGACAGCCACAGCTTCTCTGGGCAACCTGTGCCAGGGTGCCTCACCACCCTCAAAGGGGAGAATTTCTTCCTAACACCTAATCTCAACCTGCCCTCTCTTCCAGTCTGAAGCAGATCCCCCTCATCCCACCCCTCCATGCTGTCTCCAAGGATGCTGAGGATCACGGATGCTCACACTAAGCACACAACCCCTTTCCTCCAGACACAGGCAGGCTGTAAGTCACCGGCTCATCGCTCCGAGCGGGGTGGCAGCGGCAGGGAGTGAGGCAGAACCTTATTAGCAGTGATATTTCCCGGGATCCTGGCGCAGCGCGCACTATTAGTTCTGACTCGGCGACTCCCTCTACAAAAGCGTATTGTCCCCTAATGGGAAATCTACAAGGCGAGTTTGACTTCTTTATTAAAAACCAACAACCAAAGGATGAAAAAAAATTACCTCCCTCCACACTCGCTCCTGCTCTGCCTTTTCACGGCTCTCGTTCCTCAAGTGCCGTCGCGAAATGCTTCCCCCTCGTTTTCTTCCTATTTTTTGGCTTTTTTTTTTTCGCCCCCTTTTCTTTTTCCAGTTGAGAGAAACTCCCTTTGGTTGAGAATGGGAAAAGTGACAGCTATTTAAACCCTGCCAGCGTACAGACTCAGCCCAGGGAGATGACCCACCGAAGTGTGGTCTTTCAAAAGAGGTGTTTATGCTGTCTAAAGCACAGTGTGGGAAGGATGTATTTAACCACCAGTAACTCCCTCAGCACTGCCTTGTTCCCCTTCTCTGGAGCACAGTGAGGGAGCTGGAGGAGAGACGTGCTCCTGGGACTTCACTCCCATCTTACAGCATTGTGGGCTTTATCTCCTTCACCTTCCCAGACTGACGTTGCCACTAGCCCTGCACAGATCCCATCACTGCGAGAGTGACGGGTTATCAACCAAACTGTCTCCATCACTGATACCTCCCTCCACACATCCTCAAATCCCAGCGTGCCTCAAAGTGACACTCCAATCTAATCTTCCCGAGGAATGCTGTGATGCTTTGCCTCTCCCAGCAGCAACCCCTCCTCCAGAGGGTGGATTTCCACCCTGTTCTTGGCTCTGCCCCTCACCCTGTGGCTCCCACAGGGGTTTCCCAGTGCACTGTGCACAGCCGAGGAGAGGGAGGAGGTGCTCGAGATCAGGACAGCCCATCTTCACTTTTTCATGGTGACAGCCCTCAGAGACACTCTGAGTCACCCTTTGTCCCTCAGACCTTCCCAGATGTCAGGGACAGCACTTCTTTAACCGATACATATGACACACAAAACATATATGACATATATATGAGACACATGTAACCACAATCCACACACACATCCATGGGGTGGGATAGTCTCGCTGGGTTATTGATGAATTAGCAGCACTGCTCTGGAGCAATTGCAGGGAAACCATGAGGGGAATGTCGGGTGCTGTACTTACAAACACCTCAATGGTGACGGGGACGGTGCTGTTGAGGGGTGGATTTCCAGCATCCTTGGCCATCACAGTCAGGTAGATGACCCCGTTGGCCACTTGCTCATAGTCGAGGGGGTGGTTCACGCTGATCACTGGAAGGATGCAAAGCAGGGTGGTCAGGAGGGTGTTCATGCACTGAGCAGGACGGTGGGCACACTCTGGGGTGGCCCATCCACACCACCTGCCCAGGGCCAGCAGTGGCTGTTAGAGGGGGCAATGTCCCAAAATCATGAGCACTGGGCATCGCTGAGCTCCTTGCACTGGCATGGCCCCCAGTGAGCAGTGCACCCATGGAAACACGGCTCTGCAGCAGCTCATATCAAGCCCTGCTCCAAAAGACTGCGCTGCAGGCGAGCTCAGGACAAGCAGAGGAGCTGCTGGAGCAGCTTCCTACAGGCTGCTGGCATGACAGCCTGTGGGGCTGTGAGCCCGAGGTGCTGCTGCTCACCAGCAGCACTGTGGTGCCAGATCAGCGCTTACCTCCGTATCCTTCCGACACCGTGATATCAAAGTAGTCGCGGAAGGCAGAGGCCTGCACGATGCTGTACGTGATCTGGTTGTTGGGAGGAGAGTCCTCGTCGGATGCCTGGGGTGTGAGCAGAGGGAGGATGTGAGCACGGGAGCTGTGCCAGGGACGTGTGACAGGAGAGAGCCTAGGGGATGGGAGGAGCAAGCCAGGCCCAAGGAGAGTGGAAGTGATGGAGGAAGATGAGCTCATCAGGGGCCCTGAGAGGGTCTGTAAACCAGCCTCCTCTCTTCTGTGTCTCTCACTTCAGAAAGAAACCAGTTGCTGGGACCTGCTTTGGAAAATGTTTGTTAAGCCCATCACAGGCACTGATCATATTAAACTGAGAGAGGGAGATTTAGATTAGACATTGGGCAGAAATTCTTCCCTGTGAGGGTGGGGAGGCCCTGGCACAGGTTGCCCAGAGAAGCTGTGGCTGCCCCATCCCTGGAAGTATTCCAGACGAGGCTGGATAGGGCTTTGAGAAACCTTGGATAGCGGAAGGTGTCCCTGCCCATGGCAGGGGGTGGAATGAGACGAGCTTTAAGGTCCCTTCCAACCCAAACCATTCTATGACTCTAACCCGCTCCTGTCTCCCCACTGCACATCCCAAGCGGAGGAGCCCCTGCAGTCCCTCACCCGGAGCCGGACCACCTGGGTGACGGAGGGCTCGTTCTCCCGCAGGGCCCCCAGGTAGGCCTCCTTCTGGAAGGTGGGGATGTTGTCGTTGACGTCGAGGACGTTGATCCTGACGCGCCCGGTCGTCTCCTCCCCGCCGCCGTCCCGCGCGATGACGGTCAGGGTGTAGCGCTGCGTGGTCTCAAAGTCCAGCCGAGCCGTCAGCAGGATTACACCCGTGTCCTTGTCCAGGGAGAAACTGAGGGGACAGGAGAGGAGGCGGGAAAAGCCCTGGTGACCACACGCTGGAGAGGTGGGGTGGCAGCAGGTGAAGTTCATGACTTTCTTCCAAGGGATATGAGGTTCCAGGGCACCTTCGGGAGCTCAGTACAGCTGGTGGGGAAGAAACCCTCAGTTCTGCTCTAGAGGCAGAGAAAAAGAGTGCAGAGGGCCTCCAAATCGTTTCTGCTGGGCAGCCCACATGCTGCCCCCAACTGCTCACCACCAGTGGGTCACAGGTGATGCCCCAGGGCCAGCAACTCACTGCAAACCTATTTATCAGTCTCAAGCAATGTTGGTGCTGGTAGGTCCCCATTTAGCAAAGCAATCACATATACAGAGCATGAGGTATGTGCTGAAGTTAACTCACCCCTCTGGGAGACAGCACAGAGAGTTTCACAGGGCATCTTGCAGGTAGGACATAACCAAGGCCCTGAATTGCCCTGTGACTTCCTAGGGAGGTTAGAAGAGGATTTGGGAGGATCCAAGTCATGCCAGTCAGTCACACTTACCGGTCAGGGTCATCGCTGAAAAAATAACTGACTTTCCCATATGTGCCCACGTCATTGTCAGTTGCCTGGAAAAGAGAAAAGCTAAGTAATAAATGAAGGTATTCATGAAAATGTTGCATTACACAGAGCAGCGCAGACCTTGTGTGCAGCCATTTATTCCCCAAAAACTGCAGGACTGGAGCTGCTTGCACTCCCCTGGGTTATCCTGTTCATCCCCGATTCCTGGCCTGCTCCAGCTAACAGCCCTCCATCCTCCTCTCTCAGCATCAGTCCAAAAAACCTTCGGGAGTGGGAAATGTTACACCTACTTACACACTAAGCTAAGCTGGAAAGCACACGTGAAATAAAGGTCTCCATGGGTAACTCCTGAGGGCCACCCATCCTGTCCCTGTGAAGGCAAAGAGCTGGGACCCCACATCTTGTGCACTGCAGGCAGGCAGCATGCCTGAGGCTGCAGGGAGAGGAATAAACACCCATCCCACTTCAAAACTGTCTCCCACCCGAGGCTAAAATACAGACCTGGAACAGCAAGGAAAGGGATTTCAACCTTGATTTCCATGAGGACAACCTTTCCAGGGGTGTAATCTGCTGCATCCCTGCAGGATGGCTCGGGATGTTGCAGGATGCACGTACTTCACCGGCAGCTGCCAGAGCAGGAGCAGGCTGGTCATGGCTAAGAGACCAACACCTTATGGGGAAGGCGTGCACAACTCCCTGTGTCAGCTCTGGATGAGCAAAGCAAGATTTATGTGTGTTTTAAAGTCTTTACTCTAATGAATGTATAAAATATGCATGAGCAGCGGCAGGAAAATGGAGCAGAAAATTTTATTTTTAGGTGAGGGAAGTGGAATGCAAGCCCCAAAATATCCTTTTTCTACCCCAGTATATTTTCTAAATTGAGTCCTGTCTGGATTACTCAGAGACCAACAGGTCTGTGAAAAAGCAGGGTCAAAGACACATTTTATGTCCAGATACCAGCTAAAGGCTGTATTTTAGGAGTGGCATGGAGCACAGCCTGTTCCTGAAACCTTCCTGATTTATCGATGGCCTTGATTACCCTTGACAGCAGAGTAGGAGCTTGAGCACGGCTTTACCCCCATGTGCTGCTTACCTGCCACACCACGGGGTGACAGAGAAGAAAGGGCACGAAAACCAGACAGGATTATTTAAGTTTTTCTTCCCAAAGGTCTTCCCACCCCAAGCAGTGAATTCTTGTTGCTTTACACCAGCCAAAGGGTGCGCTGGCAGATCCAGCCTTGCAGACCTACTGATTTTGCTGATTTTCCTCTCCACTGCTAAGATGTGATTTCCTTTCCACGTGCATTGCAACTGTGTTCAGTAAAATGGAATAAACCTGCCCAAATCTGTCTCAAGAGATGCCCAGAGAGTGAGCAGCACCCACTCCTGGAGGATGAGTCCCTCTGGGGTGCATCTCCCCCCTCACAAGACACATATGAAAGTGCTCCATCCCAGGCAGAGCCAGGCAACTTTTCCATATGGAAACACCTGGAGAGAAGAGGGGTCAACCCACTATCTGCCTGCCCCAGCATCCCTCAGCCAGCTCGTACTGGTGTTAATCCCCCATCCTAACACCTGCCACCAGCCCCTTTTTTTGGGTCCTCTTTCCCCAGAATCCTTGAGTGTCTCGAGCACCCTCAGCATCGCCTGGTATGAGCCAGCCCTCAACCTCCCAGCCAGGATTTTTCCTATCCATCACTTCCGTGCCCACAACCTCTGTGCACCCCTCGGTCCCATTAATTCCTAAGTGGCTGGTGCAAGAGCAGAGCCCAGAAAAGCATTTTCCATGCACCTGGATGGGCTGTTGATGAGATAATGATTTACAGGGGGCCTGACAGTACCACACAGCACGGGCAAAACGAATTCCCTTCATTTGGCCCCCTCCAATTGCACTCGTAAGTGCTTATTGCAGTGACAGACAACACTGGGAAAGTGTAATTTTCTTCTGATGGAAAAAAAAAAAAAGAAAAAAAAGGATAGGGAAGGAGGAAGGTTAGAAGAAGGTTAGCATGGAGGTACTCCAAATGGGAGCCCTGGGGAGGGGACCCAGGAGGGCGGCTGGACCACAAGCTGTGGTGATGCCAAAGGTGCCAGCGAGGCAAAACAACCTTCTCCCAAGGAGCCAGGAGGGTGGGCAGCCTGACCCTGCCTCACCCTCCACCTCACCAGCCAGGCTAATTAATGACTCTGATTTACACCAAGGGAGGTGGAAGGTGCTGCTGGCTGGCTGTCCTGGCAGCTGAACATCACAGAGATAACGCTGGGCAGCAGAGCAGGTTAGTTGAGCGTGACAGGGAACATGCAAAAAGCCAAACCGTGCACGCTCAGCATATTCAATTCAGGATCTACACTTGTGTCTGCATTACCAGGCTTTTTTGCCTCTGAGGGTAAAAAGAGATGCTCAGATGCTCAGACCCCTGGGGAGGCAACATGTGCTCCCTTCCCAAGGGCTCCCAGGAGCACACGCCTGCAGAACACCCCAAATCCCACCGAGCTGATGGCAGTCCCTGGGTACCAGCTGTTTTCCCATGGCTTTTCCCCATCACTGACTGGTTTTCCCCCCCAAGCATGCACGCATCCATCCCCACAGCCGGGGGAGGAAAGGCATCTGGCTGGAAGTTTCCCGGGGTTCCACCTGGAGAAGCAATCAAATGGCTTTTACTGCTGCTCCTCTCCTGCCCGGAATATTAAAGCAGGATTTGCCCACTGGAGCCTGCAAAAGGGCAGGATGAAAACGTGGGTCCACATCTGTACTTTTATGAGCTGTCACCGGCACAGAGCATTTCTAAAAAATCCCACATTTGTGCAGCTAAACTCTGGGAGAGCGGCAAGAAGAGGAAGCCTGGATAACCCAAAGGATTAATTTACCGAGCTGCAGTGTGGGCACCCGGCACATGAATCACACAAAAATACCCACAGTCCAGTTCTCTGTCCATCTCCATCCCTCAAGCTCAAACATTTTGGATGTCTCCCTTTTGTCCCACCACGGGCCATCACACCCACCCTTCCCCTCCGGCTCCGAGGCCGGCAGAGCCGGAGACAAAAGCGAGGAGCTGGCAAGCGGTTCTGCTCCCCTGGGCAAATCTGCAGGAAAGGGCATGTCGTCCAATTTGTTCGGGAAACAATAGCAATGTTTGACATGTCATCAGGATTGATGGAGCAGAAATTTACATGGGAGAATTCAGTTTTAAACAGCTCCACGGAGCTTCGCCCGGTAATGGTTTCGACATTCATCATCCGCCAGCCCCACTCAGCGACTCCTTAAACTGCCGGAGATTAACTCTACTCACAGCAGCTTCAGGGAGCACGGCAGGAGGAGTGGGAAAGGGCTTAAAGAACCAAGAAGAGCCTTTCGAGGTTGCTTAGATCCCCCACGGAGCCCCCGGGATGGCAGTCCACCCCCCTAACACTGTCAGAGAGGGATGAGCAGCTGGAAGTTGGTTGCAGGGGTGAGCAATTGGAATGATGATTAGGGCTGCCATGTCCTGCCTGGCTGAAGAAGGCTCTGCTGGCATCAGAGCCAAACCCTTCCCACTTTTGCCTCTGCACGGATCTGCCGGAGCAGGTCCCAGCTCTGTTTGTTCTTCTTTGCTCTCTTTGTTTTCCCTCCCCTCCCTCACATGCACGAAGCAGGAAATAAAAATTGATGGGGAGCAAATTGCTTTGGCCAGGAGCTCTCTGCTTAAAAGAGTCGTTGCAGGAAAGCAATTACAGGACGTCAAAAAGCTGTCAGGGTACGGGAGTGACCGGGCGTGAGCCTGGTCCTTGCCTGCTCCCCTGGCTTTGAGACCAAGGCAGTGCTGCTCCAGCAAAATGCCTGGGGCTTGGGAAAGCAAAAAGAAAGAGGATTCCTACCTGCTTCCTACTTTTTGTTGGTTTTCTAGGGGCTCCTGGGGGCTGACTGGGCAGCCATGTGCTCCTCAGAGGGTGGTACCGGAATCCCAGGGTGGGAAGCCACGGCCTGGCACCGTCCTGGTTTTTGGAGGCACCAAAACCTGCATGTGCTAACCAGGCAATCATCCAAACACCCCTTCCCACTACATCAACTTTCAGGTCCCAGGAGAATAACAGCTAACTGCTGGTATCCACCAGGACTGGGATTCGATTTGTGACCCGAGGGAGAGAAATGCGAAGGGCCAAGACCTTCTGTGAGACACAATCGCTGGGCAGCAAAACCAGGACAGGAAACCAATGGAAAACCTACTTAAAGTTATTATGGAATGACTTTAGTCGGAAAACAGCTCTTTTGTCGGTGTTGCCTGCCCTGGCCGTGCTCTTTCCCAGGCTTTTAAAGAGAGGCTGCCCGGTGGGAGGTGGCAATCAGGTGGGAGCAGAGCCGGTGGATGGCTGGCATCGCCGTGCCGGAGCCCAGCAGCGTGATTAGCTGGGAAAGAGGGAGGTGGCAGTGGGGAATCAAGGCAGTGCCGGGGCACTGCCGCTGCCACCACTTCCCCAGCAGCTCCAAAAGCACGCACCGAGCCAGGGAGCTCAATCGGTGCTAATGACCCCAGAGGGCTGCGCTGAACCTGGCTGGGGGGGAAAAAATAGTCAATCAACCCCCCTGGGAATGGCAGAGCTTTTCCCCACCTCTTCTGCCAGCCACCAGGGAAAACAAGAGCCTCCTTGATTGTGTTTTATAACAGCATTCCCTGCAACATCAGCTCCACGCAGGCGAGGTTAACACTTGCCTGGGCAGCCGTGATTTAGCGGGGAGTGATTTACTGCAGCCAGGCTGCTGGAATGGCTGGAGACCAGGGTTTAAAACACGAGGGGATGGGAGATGGCCCAAAAGTGAGAGAAACAGGCTTCTCCAGCGTGGGTTTTCACTGGTGACACCAAGACCACTTAGATGCCTGCCTCAGTGGGTGTTACTGGAGCTGGGCTCAAGTCCCTCACTAATGAACCGTATTGATTTCATATTCTCCTGTTGTCCACCTAAATGGCAAGCGGCACATCTGACCGACTAAATAACCACACAATTGCCCGGCTTGACATCTCAATCACTTTGCTGTTGGGTTTCTAATGAATTTTACAGCCCAGCAAAATGGAAGAAATTAAGGTCAAAGTCCAGCAGAGGAAATATAAATCCTCAATGATCTCTGAAGTATTTGCAAGAGCTCCGGGAAGCCAGTCACGCCACCCACCATCTGCAACTCCAGCTCATCCAGGTGAGGGGCATCGCCTGGGGCCCAGCAGGGAGAGGGAGGATAAAAAAAAAAAGGGGGAGGGAAGAGCCAAACAGGTCCTTGCCTGGAGATGGACATGAACACCTTGAATCCCAGCGTGGAGAAAGGGAAGAGCGAAGCTCAACTGTTGTCCACCTGGAATGAAGGAAATTCTCCCTGGAGCTGGATGCAGCCCATGGCTGCTCTGAGAGTGAAGCAAATCCAGCTGGGGAGTGGGATTTTATTTCTCGGTAAGGAATAGCAAGACCAAAACACATCCCTGCCAGGCAGAGGCTTTCCTGGAGAGAGCAATGTGGATGCACCTTGGAAAACTGTGATCCAGAAGCCATAGGCTGAGGTGTCATAAAAAGACAACATCCTCACTTCCCTGGAGCTGGAAACTACACCTTAAGTCTCAGTCAGTCAGTCAACAGCCACTTCCCAAGGGTATCTCAGGGGATGGAGACCCACAGCTTTACTCCAGAGATAACAGAGGTTTGCTTCTAGGACATAGTAGCTAGCCACAGGAAGATCCAGCAGAGCCTATGGCCTGGGACACAAGTGGCCTCTGGATAATGCAAGGGATCTCAGGAGGTGGATTTACACATCTCAGGGTTCCCAAATGGGTTCAGGTAAATTGCCCTCCCCTTAAAACCCCACAGCATCACCAGGGGCTGCACAAGGTCATCTGTCCAAGGGTGACACCGTCTATGTCACAGCATCACTCAGCCAGTGGCACCCGCTGGGTGCTGATTTCCACAGGAGCCCCTTGCTTGAGGAAACAGAGCCTTGGATGTTTTGGGAAGGCATGGAGGAAGCCTGCTTGGAAAACAGATTAAAATCCTGGGAGCATTGGCTCTGTTGGAACTTTATGGGTGGGAGAGGATGTATCGAGGTGAAGATGGCGACTGCCCTACTGGGACTGCTTAGAAGGAGGTGTGAAGTTGGGGTGTTCACTTAGCAGAAAGCACCACCTTGGGAAAAATTCTCCCTTTAACTCCCAGCCACCTCCCAAATCACCAGGCAAAGCCAGCAGCAAAGGAAAAACACCCAACCCCACCTCCTACTGGGAACACTGGGAAGCGGGGGGGGAATCCTGCTGCTTGGCTTGTGCTTTGTAGGACGCAATTTGGGCAGGAGCAGGTGTGCATTTGCTCCCTGATTTTCTTTGCATCTCAGGGAAGCTGAATTGGCTTTTTTTTGGGGTGGGCTGGGGAGGGGGCAGAGGGCACAGGCTGTGATTTTGTGTTGTTTTCCCACCTCTGTGCCTTGGCTGTGCATTTCTCCTGACAGCTCCATCAGGACAGGGAGCGGCTGTGCAAGCTGCAATAAGTGTCTCTCTCTCTCTCTCTCTCTCTCCTCAACGCCTGGGCTGTCATGATTCCTATTCCACCCCATTTCGGTCTTAAGGATTGATATTTAGATTAAAGAGATAAACACAGCCAAAGAGCACTGGGCCCTGACAGAAAGACGAGGACTTCAGATCCGTCAATCACGCTGCTACCTGGTAACTCCCTCCTCCCCTTCCCTTTAGTTATAGAGCAGGATTGATAAGAATATTTAACGGGAACAAGGAGTGCAAGCATCTTTTTATACTTGTAAAAAACCCCAGAAGCACCCAGGAAGAAGACAAGCCATTCATGTTTAACTTTCCAAGCAATTTGGGATCGTCTGCTTTGATTATTTAACTCTTCACTGTTTCATGTGTTTGCAGTTTTCCTCTCCTCTGGCAGATAAAGGATTCAATTTTCTTTTAAGCAGCAGGGAAATTGGAAGAGATTTTGTTCTGTTTAAGCACAGCTGGAGACAGAGCACTCAGGGAGGATTGAGAACAACAAGATCAATTAAGATGCTGATTGGGAGGGAGAGCTGTGTGGGCCGGGGCAGAGGAGAAGGGCTGGAAGGAGGGACAAAGTCCAGGCTTGGGGGACATCGGAAATGTCTAACTGAGAGTTCTCCAGCCTCCACTGAGGTGCTGCTGAGCCATGCTTTCATATTCCCACCAGTGTCCTCTGAATGCCTTCCCAGCTCCCTAAATATCCTCTCCCCGTGCTTCAGCCTCTGTAACACACAGCCTGCCCTGGACATTTAGCTGGCAGTCCACAATTACCACCCATCTGTCATTCCCCCTCTCCAGCAAGGGCTTTCTGAGACATTTTCCATTGACTCAAAGCAGAAGGAAAGGATGGGGACATACCTGAGAGTCCTCCCAGTGTTTGACCACCCTGTGCTCCCCTAACCCAAGCGAGAAGGCAGAGGAGGTGCAAGTTACTCCTGACATAGGTGGGGTAGGTGACTCCCTGCAGAGCAAACTCAATCCTCTGTGAAAAATTTAAGTAGTCAGTCCACTGGAAAAGACTGAGAAGCCCTGTGGCATCCACATTGCAGCATCAGGGAGAGCTGTCCTGCAGACCACCATGAGACAATGGGCTGCACCACTCTCTGGTGCTAATGCTGGGAGAACACCCCAGGTGCCACGGACGGGGCAGGGGGTGGTTTGTCTCCCACCTGATTCCCCACAGAAGCTGTAAGGATGCTCATCCCTAGAAACCTTTTCATCCATCCACTGATTTACAAGGTGTTTCCCCACCTCACTCCCTGCTCTCACTGGCTATATGGTCTCTACTCCATGCAACATTCCCAAAATTGGGAGCAGCATAGGTCTTGAGGCTGGTCCACACAGCCACGACCCCCCATGTGAGAGAGAAACAGAGCTCAGGGTGAGCCCCTTGGTGCAGCACCTCAGAGCTACAACCTCTCTTACCACCTTTAATTAGGGAAAGCAGTGGGGTTCCTGCATTCCCTTCTTCTCCAAGAAAAAGGGGAAAGAAAAGCTTTGGAGATCACCAAGGAGCAACAGACAGTGGCAGCTACACAGATGTGAGGGGATGGTGAGTGCCCTTGGCCAAGGGGATGGAAGGATGCAGGGTGGGGTGAGTCCTGAACGCAGCCAGAGGAACCCCACAGGTTTGCAAAGCCCCATCCCATCCACATCAGGACTCAAAGTCGGAAAAACCTAGAAGGATACAACTCTCCAGGGCGTCCCAAAGCTGCCCTGGGACCGCTGCAAAGCGCCACAATGGGATGTGGGAGCCCACGGAACCGCGGCATCGCCGCACCCCTGCCAAACTCCAAGGCTGACAGCTGATGGAGAAAGCGATTTGCATTTTAAATAGCTGCTTACTGATGTCTGCAACTCTCCTTTCCAGGGTGGGAAAAGTACATTATTACTTTCTTGTTGACTGGCGTTTACAGCTGGCTGGAAAGAAGGGGAAAGAAAATCAGGCCGGGATCGATTTTCCCGTCCCTGACGCGAGGCCAAAGGGAGATCGAAGAAGCAGGAGAAAACTGACAGCTGGGTGGTAAAGGGGAGGAACTTTGCCAACCAAATTAAAGGCTGACTTAATGAGGAGAGTAATGGAAGGTTAATTAGCGCATTTACTTCATTAGGTTCTTACTAACAAGGCTTCTCCCAAGGAAGTGCAGTGGCAGGGAGGGGGAAGATGAGAATTCAGGTGAATGGAGGCGTCAGGGACAATGTTCAGGCAGGGGACAACCCATGGGAAGTAAGGGACAAGAGCTACTCGGGAATGTGAACCAGTGTACATATATATCTATATAAAATAATATATGCACACATATATAAGGATACATAGGCTAATACATTTGCTAGAAAGACAGAGACACCACCTCTTCCCCCTCTCCATCAGATAATCTGAAAATTATAATCCAAATTTCATTAAAAAAAAAGGGAAAGCAGTGGGGGTTTTTAAGCACAAGGCTGCCTTAGAGATTCAGGTTATCAAGCCCCGAGGGAACACGGTGCTTATTTTACCTGCCTCGCTGCATATCACAAGATACAGAAAATCATTCCGACACCAAAATCAATGCCTGATGGTTGAATTGGGCACTGTAGTTTATAGTCTGAGATCTGCTGGAGATGCTCACACTATTCCTGAGAGTCTCTAAAAGATAACTCTGGAAAGCCCACTGGCAGCTTGCCTGACAATGTCTCATGTTGGGGGAATTGTTTCCAAGCTCTGGAAAGTCTCCACATCCCTTTCAGACTTCTTGAGGATGGTTGTCATGAGTCCCATCCCAGACCAGAGCTACTTCAGGGTAAGGAGGACCAAGGCAAGGCAAAGAGCAGAACCTCCCATGGATGTGTGGGGAGTTGGTTCCAGTGAGAAGGCAGTCATTAATTCAGCAAGGGTCTGGGACAAAATGCTACACAACCATCCCATTGGATGTGATTTTCAAAGAGTGGCTCATCTGATCCACGCCTGACCTGGCCAGAGTAAGGAAAAACTGGCTGGGGAGCACTGGGAACTGCAGGCATTAACGTCTGCTGGGAGATTAACCCCTTGTGGGGGGGTTGAAGGTGGGCAGTGGGTAATTCACTCCCTGCAAGCCTCTATCTTCATCCTAGCCATTTTCCAGTGAGGGTGAGCAGGAAGAGGACATGCAGCAGCCCCCCAGCTCCCTGCTGCTTGTCAGACAGCTGATGGAGCCCACAGCCACCCATCCCAGCCTGAGCAGCCAAGCCAGACCGGGGCAAATAAAGTGGAGAGGAGGGATCACGGAGCTAAGATTACTTTCCACACTCCCCTGAAGAACCATTTTTCTCCAGACCCTTCAAGGCAAATCAAATGCACTGTTGTGTCAAAAACAAGTTAACTCTTGGTTTGTTTGGGCTTTAACGATTTTGGTTATCGGAGCTTTTCAGGGGGACTTTGCTGTGCAGATCTGTGGTGTACGAGCAGCTTAAGGAGACCTCCTGCCCCGTAATTCCTACCTCTAGGTCTGCAAATGCAACAGCAATGGGCAGCCAGGCACGTGCCTACGCCCCCATGCACATCCCTGGCTTTTGGAATCCCGTGGCAGCTGCTGGCAAAGCAGCACTATCACAGGGCAGGTCTGGAGGGGCACTGTGCTCTCTCTGCTCCCCTGTCAAGGCACTCACACCCCCAGCCCTGCAGTGCAGCAGGACCTGGAGATGCCACAGGCTCAGTGGCAGGTGTGAACACACAGTCACACCTTCCCTGAACGTCCCGGCCGAGCATTCTCCACCGCACGCGAGGGGCACGGCTGGTGCCAGAGCCCCAGTGCAGCCCCCAAAGGACAGGGGGGATCCTGGGCTGGAACCCCTCTCTCCTCCTCTCCCTGCTGGGGGAGCTCCCTGGAAGCTGGGCTGGGGACTGGTGACCCCAGAAGCAAGGCCATGTTTACACAGCTTCTCCCACCCAAAAAAATCTTCCCGGCTGAAAACTCCACCTAGTGCCTCTCCCTCTGCCCAAGCCACAGAAGCTCTTCAGAGGAGCCCCACCAGAGCTCATGGGATGTGAGCCCACAGGACCCTGGGCTTCCAAACCCTCCAGCCCTGGGAAAGGAAGGAGCAGAGACCTGAGCAACTTGATCTGATGACTGACCAGCATCAGTCCTCTTCACAGCCACTGGGCACGGGGCCCCAAGACTTCCCTCTCTCCTGTCTCAGCTGATGTGTCTACACGGGGGGTTCTGAAACTTTCCTACTGCTCTCCCTGCTGCCAGCAATGAGGCAGCTTGGAGCAGGACAGAGAGTAATAGCAGCAAGGGGACACGTACTTGGGGGCTTCTCTTGCCTCTGGACTCGAGGACTAAAAGATTAGCAGAAGGTGTCCCTGCCCATGGCAATGAGGTTGGAACTAGATGATCTTAAGGTCCCTGCCAACACAAACCATTCCACAGCTACAGCTGAACGTGGCCATTCACCCCCCTCAGTCAAGGTCCTTCTTATCACATAGAGCCTGAGCGCTCTGCCCTACGCCAGAGCTGATGCCTTTGCTCATCACACCTCTCCAGGGCCCGTCTTTCCAGCCTGCTCCCACTATTAGGAAAGCCAGCACCCATCAGAAGCCACCAGCATCCTGGGCAGGCAGCACCTGGCAGAGGTGTCAGAGCCCCAGTTAATTCAGGGTGCAGCGTATGTTCTTGCTGCCTCATTCCTGGAAGGCATGAAGTTATACTGGCTGCCTGCTTGCTCAAGAAGTGTGAAATTCTTTCCCTGACCTTTTCTGTTATGTTATTAAAAGGCTTCATGGCCAGTTGTTTCAGTAAAAAAATAGTATTTCAATATCTGTTGGTAGCTGGGGCAGAACTGGCCCATATCTTCAGGCTGAGCTCTGCTTCACCCCCAGCCTCACAGAAGGTGTTTGCTGCTGTGTGGGACCTCCAAGCCTTGCCAGCCTGGTTTTTCCTGGCATAGCAGGGTCTGGGACAGGGAAAAAGAGAAGTTTGTCTGGAGAGAGACCACTAATAAATGCAGAGCCCTGGGCAGGTCGCTTGCCCCTCCGCTCAGCCATTGGGCTGCAATGGACACACAACTCCAAAATGCCATGATTTAGGTTACCTGGAAGCTTTGGCTGGAGTAAGGAGCCCTTCACACTGGTCTCTGCAAAAGCAAACACACAAGGAACCTCTGGCCTAAGGGGCTTATCACACTGCTAAAGAATCATGGAATGATTAAGGTTGGAAGGGAACTTTAAGATCATCAAATCCAACCATTAACCCAGCACTGCCAAGCCCACTGCTCACCATGTCCCTGAGCACCACAGCTACATGTTTTCTGAACACTTCCAGGGGTGTTTTATGCTCTATGAACACTTCCCTGGGCAGACTCTCCTCATAAGACCTGTACTCCAAGAGTATGGAAGGAAGAGGGAAGGCTGCCTTTGGACACACTGTGGGCTCCCTGCACGGGGCAGGAGCTGTTTCTGTGGAGTCTGGACTCCAGATGTTCTCGTGCAACCCAATGACTACCTGTATCTAGAAGATAAACGCTTTTCAGGGACAGAATTAAACAGATAGACGGATGGATGGGGAGATGGAAGGAATGCAAAACAAAGAGCAAACAAAATCTCAGAGGGTAAACAAGGCTGTGCCGTGCCAGGAAGGTGACAGAGGTTTGCCCTGGAAGCCACGGATCCAAGCCCACACATCTCTGGGTACAGGGAAAGAGGCAGGGAGTGGAGAGCAAGCAGCAGCTCCTGGTCCCTGCTGGCTGCCTGCACTTCGGGTTGTTTTACAGTTGATTTATACGTGTAACAGGCAACGTTCCTCTGCTGTCACTGCCATTAGGAGCTGAAATGCTGTAGAAACGAATGGCCATTTGTCACCACAAATGAAGTCTGCTTGCTCTTTCTTTTTGTCTTTCCCTTACAGGCTGGCAGAGCCGAGTGCCTTTCCCCTCGCCTGCACACACCCCATCAAGCACAGCCAAGGGGGACTAGTCAGGATACACTCGCTGGAGGAGAGGCAAACAGCCCAGGGGCTTCTGGGAGCAACTCCTCCTCCTTCCCCAGGATGTTGGGCTGGGCAGAAGACCAGCCATCTCCCATTGCCTCTGCTCGTATGGTTTTAGCTGCTTGCCTCCCCACCAGGAAGGTGCTGCAGGCACTGCTCTGCCCAGCCAGCTGTGCTTGGCCCACACACTCCCCTGTTCATCCTGACCCCATAAGCCACCTGATTTGTCCCTAGCACCCTGAAACCCATCACCCCTCCAAACCTGCACTCATTTGCACAAAGGAGCATTTTTGCAGCACAAAAAGGGGGGAGCCAACAAAAGTCCCCTTTCGTGAGGACGTCGTTTATTAGTGTCCACCCATACCATGTGGCTGGACAGGCTTTCCCCAAAAACCCACCCCTAGCCCCTGTGGGTGAATATTCAGAAGGAGCCCTCAAGCAAGTGGAAAAGAAGGAAAGAAAAGAAAAGGAGGAATTCATTAGCAAGGAAAGCAGGCTTTTAGTCTGTGGCACGTGGGACAGTTGCAGAGATGTGGCGCAGACGGGCAGTGCCGTGGCAGCGAGCTGCAGCTCAAAGGCAAGCGGCCACAGCAGGAGGAGCTGCTACTTTATGAGGGTTGTTGGGAGTTTGGGATCAGCTGGGAGGGCAATTTGGATTTCAGCACTAATTGCATCCATTCTGATTTATCATAGAAGATTCAACTCCTGGCATTTTGTGTTCACTCTGAAACGCTGGCATAGCTGGAAGTTGGGGAAAGAGGAGCCGCAGCAACAATCTCATTGTTTAGTGTCTGACGGCCTGACTAGCTAAACATCTGCTTGAAATATTAATAACTGTCAGATGGGAACAGCTCGGGGGCTCTATGCAGTTTCACACCATCTGTTTGTAAAGTAAACACACTTATGCACAGGCACACGCACCCAACTCTTTTGTCAGAGCTTTATACTCTGGATCATCATGCCTGCACGGCTGGGAGAGCAGGGGCTGTGTCTCAGGAGAGCAAGGGGGCAAAGGAGCAGGGCAGCCAGAGCAAATTCATTGGAGAGGGAGCCAAGCAAACTCATCAATGACTAACAATAGTGGTAGTAACTACACTGTTAACACTCTGCACCCAAAGCCTAGCAGGGGTTTTGATGCTCCCTGCTGTGATATCCCCCATCTCAGAGGAGCCTTGATTCCTATTTTGCTTATTTTTCAGCACAGAGTTTTGTTCTGGTTCTTGCTGTGCCCCAACACTGGCACTGACACTGACATTGCTCTCATGCACCAGGAAATGCATCTGTTTGACAAGGATTTTGGGTACTGCTACCCAACCTATGCAGGAGGGGTGAGCGCCACGGAAAGGTCCCCCCACTGTCACCTCCACCCCTGCACCACCGTTCTGCTGCCAGCCATGTCATACCACGCTCTTCCAGATACAGCCATTCCCCTCTTTTCCCATCCTTTGCCCTTTCATTGGCTCGGCTGGCCTCAATCAGGTTGAGGAGCTTGGTGCTTCCAAACAGGGCAGTGAGAAAACCCTCACCAAGACCGTGACCACTGTGAGCAGTATCCGCACGTGAGACGCAGTGCAGGACTCTCTCTGAATTCCCAGTGTGGTGGGAACCACATGCACATCTTCCAGAGGACAGGGAAAGTCAAGACATCTGCTCCAAACCCCCACCATCAGCATCTCCTACCACTCCCTTACCAGGCTCCCCAGCCTGTCCCTTGACGATGGACACCACGGAGCCACACGCGCTTGCCAAGGACCCAAAAAGGAGAGCCAGGACGCTCCTACTCACGTGGACCTGGAGGACAGTGGTGCCCACAGTGGTGTTCTCCAGGAGGCTGACATTGTACAGCCCCTTGCTGAAAATGGGGCGGTTGTCGTTCTCGTTGATCAGGTTGATCTTCACGCGCGCGAAGCCGACGTGGTCCGGGACGCTCTCGTTCGCAAAGAGCTGGGCAGAGACGGGGAGCAAAGGGCAGGGATGGAGACACTTTCTATGAGGCTTGGGAGAGTTACCCACCCCTCCTCAGTGGAGAAAACAGTGCTCTCCTGAGGTCCCTCACCAGATGAGCCAGCTCAGGGCAACCCACCAACAAAGCTGGAGCGGGAGGATGGGGAGGGCTTTGGCACCTGGTAGGTGCACTTAAAACAGTTTTATGCTCTATAAAGCTTTTATGGCCCCACTCTGCTTAAGCTCTTGCAGCTGAGCCTTTGGATGTTGGAAAGAGAAGGTGCAGAGTGAATCTATTCCCCACCTCCTTCTTTATTTTATTTTCCAATTTTTTTGGCTGTTTTGCAGTGCTACAGTTTCACAGTGTGGATCATCATACAATGGTTTGGGGTGGGAGGGACCTTTGAAGGCCACCTAGTGCAACCCCCTGCCATGGGCAGGGACATCTTCAGGTTGCTCAGAGCCCCATCCACCCTGACCCTGAATGTTTCCAGCAATGGGACATCTCTGTGTAACCTGTTCCAGCGTTTCACCACCCTCATGGAAAAAAAACTTCCTCCTTATACCCAACATAAATCAACCCTCTTTTAGCTTAAAGCCATCATCCCTTATCCTATCCCAACGGGCCCCAGTAGAAAGTTCTTCCCTATTTTTCCTATAAGCCCCCTTCAAGTACTGGAAGAGAGAGGAAGGTGCTTAAAGGTCACTCTTAGGTCACACTGAAAACTATGGATGCCCCCCAGAGCTCAGGGGTGCAGCCTTACTGAAAATTCATAGCGAGGAATGGTCTCGAAGTCCAGCGGCACCGCCACACGGACACGGATATCCGCCTTCCCCTGGATGGAGGTCGGCGAGATGATGAAGTGGTTGGAGTTGTTGCCCACCAGGTAAACCTCGAAAACGCTGTTGGGTCCCTAGAAAGGGAAAGAGGAAGACTGGCATTTCATATAAAATATCCACGTGGACATGAAAGGAGTGGGAATGCACCCCTGGAATGAACCTGCACAGCACGCAGCTAAGGGAAAGTTCCTTTTGCTGTTTGAAGGTCCACGCACTACACAGGGTATCATACACTTGGGGTTCTTTGCCTGGGGCTGGGGGCACCCTGTGGGTGCCTCTCCCATGCAGAAGGCCCTTTCCAGTAAGACAGCTCAACCTTGGAGTTGGAAAAACTCCTCCTCTCCCAAGACCAGCAAAGCAGCAGGACCACCACCATACCGATACTTTAGGAGCCCTGCCCTGGGCACAGCACCCTTCCCAAAGCACGGCCCAGCAGAGCACAGGAAAAGCAAACTCAAAAAGCTGCCAGAGATGAATTTCCAATTTTCCCTGAATGATCTCCCTCCCATCAGAAAAAGGGGCCAATTAAATGCACGAAGGGGCACTAATAGCAAAAGCTGCCTAAGTGTGACCGCTGAGAGCTGGCGACATGAGCAGAATCCCTGGCCTGCCCTTCTTCCCGCACCTCCACGCAACCCATGGAGCTGTGGGCAAGCTGAGCACCTCCAGCAGAGCCCCACAGCAGGAGCAGTCCCTGAGGGCACCCACAGGGACACCCAAGGGCACCCAGAGCCCAGCAATGCTCCGCTGGAGGATGGTGGAAGCATCTCAGGGTAGACTGACACCTTCCTCAAGCTGTTTTGCTGCCAAACTGGGAAGGGAGGGGTGCTCCTGACACCCTGAACACACATCTGGGAGAGAGGGAGCAGAGGATACAGAGGATGGGCAGAAGGAAGCATTATTCCTCAAGCCATTCGTTCATACCCTATCCTTAGGATGTCAATTTACAACAAATGAACATTTTCAACCAGGGACAAAAAGCCATTTTACTGAGGAATTTCTGCCTGGCTCTGCTGCTGAGCCCTCAGCATCCCTCCCAGGACTTGATGCCCTCCCTGCAATACACGAAAGCACCTTTTGTGTTGGAGAGATGCAAGGGATTTTCTTGGAAGCCAGAGAAGAGCCAGTTTGTTGGAGGCAGCATGAGATAAAAGTTGAAACATCAAAAGAAATCCACGTATATTTGCACGTAGAGAGTCGGGTGGATTAATTCCCCTCCAGCTGGGGATGGAGATCAGCCTCCAGATACCCACCATCCCTAATGAGCAGCCCCTCAAGTGCCTCAGTCTTCCCATGTGAGGTCCAGGGAAGGGTAATACAGCTGCCTCTTGGGAGGGTTGCAGTGAGTTGCCATTTATATATTTTTTTCAGCTCTTTATTTTTTTGTTTTGGCCCCCATGCTGCTTTCCTTGCTCCTGGTTCCCGGAGCCTGCGAGCCCCCTGCGGATGCCTGAAAGCAAATCTGAATATTTAAGTTGTTATCAGCTGCCCAGCAGAAGGGGCTGGCTAAGCCCAGCTCACAGCAAGGACCCCCCCCCAACTCCAGAGGAAGCCACGGGGAGCTGCTTACATTTTCCTCACCCCTTCCTACCTGCTCCTGCCACCCAGAGCAAACAATGGATCTGAAATGCGGCTGGGAAGAGGAAAAACAAGCGCTGCATCCCCGGGCTCTCAAAGGTCCTGGTGGGCAGTGATCACAGCCAAGCATCATCTCTCTGTAGTGATGAGGCAGAGGATGGGATGCACAGGGTGCTATCAGTGCATGACCTGCTTTACTGCTCCTTCCCCTCTCCATGCCCTGCCCTACCAGCTCCAGTTTTCCCCCCTATCACTGAAAACAGGGTCCTCTGCCTTCTTTCAGAGCCACAAATTAAGGAGCCGCCTGCCAAAGCTTAGCAACCATACAATAATAAACCTGTCTCCATCTGAAACAAATGGAGCCATAAAAGAATGGGGTTTGGAGGGAACTTTGCCGTTGCCCAGAGCCGGGATGCAGCCGCACGTTTTCCAGCTCCTCTCATCCCGTGCCAGCACGTGGGGCCAGCCCTCGCCGTGGCTCGAGGCTGGCTGCCCGCTGCCTCCTTCCCAGCAATCAAACCTCCTCCTCCCAGCCGTAGCTGGGGCTGCAACCGATGGAAATTTCATGTCAATTCAGCTAAAAGACAATTGTAGCTGCAGTTGGGCGTAATTACGACTCCGTTCTTCGCCTGTGTATTCCTCGGAGCGTGTAATGGGAGCCGCGCCCCGGCCCTGCTGCCAGTGACAGCATCAACCTCATGCCGATACCCTGCTCTCAAAAAAAGCCACTGCTGACTGAGCTGCTTCGTTTTTGAACCGTTTGCGACCTGCTTGGCAGCCCCACGTGCCCAATATCCCTCTGAAATTCCCGGGGGCTGCAGCAGAGGGAATGACCCTTGGGCACAGGTAGCACTGGCAGGCTGTGAGATGCCAGGAGGTGGGTATGGGTGTCCCTCCAGAGGTGTGAAGCATCATGAGGGACCTGCTCACGCACCTGCTCTGAATCATGGCCAAAAATCTGCTCTCCCATCTTGCAAGCCGTGCTCACAGGGCACAGTTTACCACAGATCAGGAAACCCCTTCTCCCACCAGGAGCCCAGGGGCAGCCACATCAGCTGTTTCAGCTCAAACTGGATGGATCATAACTTTTATGCCTGCTTTTTTACCCAGTGTCACCCACTGGCTTCATTCATCACTCCTGCTCCCACCCAGCCCCTTCCTCACGGAGCCCAACTGCAAATGCTTCAGAAATTATTCAGCCTTACACAGTCAAAGCAAGTATTTAGCATCACCTACCAATGGCTGCACAAGAAAACAAAGTAAAAAATGAAATAACCCAAATCCCTGGACAAGCAGACAACCCTTCCTCAACCACACCAACCCTCTGAAATCACTGAGGTGCATCAGTAGTTTGACTTTCTGCAATTACTTTCAGCACAGGGCCAGTTACACTGGGGAAAAGCCGCGTGGGATCCTCGGTTTTCTCCTCTTCACCCTCCCTTAGTACAGGGCTGCTTTTGCTTCCCTCCACCCCAGCTCAGTGCAGTTTGCTTTTCCCTTCCCTTCCTGAAGCACAAAATCCAGTGCAACTCCAGCTTTCCTCCCAGCCACTTTCTAGGCACAGGCTATTACCTACAACAACCTGCGGAGAGTTTAATATCCCTCATCCACAAAGCAAGGAAAGAGCTGAGAGTTTGGGAGTGGGGGAGAAGGGGAGGGGGAAAGAGTTGGGATTTTTTTGATAGGAATTAGCATCTTTTTGTAGGGCTTGGATACCTTATGCCTGGTTCTAGTGAGTCAGAGACAAACAGCGCTTAAATCCTTCCTTTGAAAACACAAGGCATAAAGGGGGTTACTCTCTCCACCTACTTCAAGGTATTTAACTCAAGTGCTCCAAACAGCCTCTCTGGCATTGCCTGCCTCTCTCCCACTGCCCTGTCAGCCAGCCTGGGCTTCCAGCACCAATAACCCTTTGGAGGGCTCACTGGGCACAGGCACTTGTCCCCTGCATCCATAGGGAACTCACTGGGATGGTGAGCAATGCAGGAAGCTTGGAGCAAAATGCTCCCCAACCTTTCTGATCCTCCTCCCCACTCCAGCAGCCCTTCTTCTCTCCCATCCTTCTGTCCATCCTGAGCTTCAGTCCTTGCCCTCTCCCCTCCCTCCTGGAAGAGTTTTCTCCTTCCCTGCTCTCCCCAGGTTATCTGCTGAATTCCACACACGCCTGCACAGACAGGATCAATCCGAGGCTGCCTCGCCTTCAGCTTATCTCTGCTCCAAATGATTGATTTTCCCTCTTTAAGGGTAATTTGCTGGTGAATTCCATGTATTGCAAAAACCCCTGTGAAATCTAATTCAGCCCGACTGGCAGCTGGCACTTTTGGGAGAGAATGTTCATGTGCCGTCAATTCCCCTTTACAGATCCTTGCTGTGTAGATCATATTTATAGTGCTCGTGCCTGTCATATGCATATATATGCTCTGGATGATTCATACATTGCACCTGCACACGCATGGGCACATATGATGCCCCTGCTGGAGTCTCTGGAGGAGCTCAGAGCAACAAAGAGCCCAAGGCCTTGGTTTGATTTATTTTAAACTCCCCATTTGTCTCCCTCAATATGCTTATTTTAGAGGATTGTTTCAAAATTATTTTAAAATGTCAGACCATCATAGTGGTGCTTCAGACAGCCTCTGCCCTTTTCTTCCTCTTCGCTCAACCGCGCCGAGGAAAATCGAGTGGAAGCCACGCTGGAAGAGCTGGTTTTCCTGCTGTGACCTGGGAAAGAACACTGCCACTTCCCTCAATGTATCTCTGTGGATCTCGCAGCCATGGGAAATGGGGATTCCCTAAAGGATGCCCTGATCCTTTTCCTGCATTGAACAAACCTGTGCCTTCACCCTAAGATGCTGCATCAGGCCACCGGGTATACAAATCCGGCATATCCATGTCCCCCACCCCAGCCAGCCCAGGAGCAGACCAGCCCTCTGAATTAACATCAAACCATTCCACAGCTTGGGACTCATGTTCTCAACCTGAAAACAAGCCTTGCTGCAAAAGCAGATAAGTCAAGGCTTTAATCTTCCATGTCATACACAGGATTTATTCATTCCTGCTGATCAACCACAATGTGAATGAGAGGAGAGCCCAGCCCCAGCCTGGGAATGTTTATACACACTGGTCTTCTGAGGTGTCCAGCTGAGTATAGGCTCAGTCTAAATACTGGGAAACTTCCATGGATTTTCATAAACAGCTCTCAAATGGCTTTGGAAAGGTTTTCAAGGGTGTGCTCTCTATCTGGCAGGGAGAGGAACTCAGCTGCACAGCGGTTAATGCTTTTTTCTTGGTTCACAGAACCCCAGAATAGTTTGGGTTGGAAGGGACCTGAAAGCTCATCTAATCCAACCCCCCTGCAAAGGCAGGGACAGCTTCCACTAAGACCAGGCTGATCAAGAAGGCTGGATCCAAAACCCCATGCAAACCCCCATGTGCTGATTTCTCCTACGTTCAAGAGTTTTCAGTAAGTCACAGATGATGCAAAAAGTAAGATCAGCACTCCTGGTTGAACATCTCTTGGCTGCACCCCAAATCTACGCCTGGAGTCATCTCAGCTCAACCCAAATGCACCCTCTTGAGATGCTCCCCATCCCACCTTGTGCCCTCAGCCAGCTCCTCTTGGGGCAAGACCATGGCCACGTTTGGTGGGGGCTGCAACCGGGAGTTTGCAAGGACCAGACTCAGAGGAAAGGGCTTCTCCTTAGAGGCTCCTGCTTAGGCATCTTGTCTGAGAGGTTACTGCCAGCCAGGCTCCAGAAAGGCACTTAAACACAGAGGTAAATCCAAGCACAGGCTTTCAAGCGTGGTCTTGCATGCCACGTAAATACACTTTCAAGTGCTTTGCTGAATCGGTTAATCTAACCCCTTCAGAAAGCCATCATTTGAGTTTGTGCAAAACACACCAGGAGAAAGAAAGATCAAAAACCCCACCATTAAAATGGGCTGCGTGGGCCTGGTTATGAAAAACCTTGTTTAGCAGCCTTGGCAGCCCATGCAGTGTGTTTTAAGGACTGGAGCCAAGTGACACCCCTTTCCCCAGCTTCACACAGGCACAACTGGGGTGACAGGCAGGCTCCCCAAAACCACCCAACTCTACAGGACCCCTTGCCCAGGGCAAGGTCCAGGCATGGGCTGAAGGAATAGTTTTGAATTTTCTAGAGGGGCCAGAACAAGGTTGGGTGGTTTGGCTCCAGAAAGAAACCAATCTGCCAAGGGATTCTCCCAGGACTTCATGACATAAGTTGGGAGGCAGGAGACAAAACTCGAACAAAGTGATCTTCCCAAAGACTCTAGCTTTGATTTCCTGTGTCTCAACCCATCTGCTCTCATTTATTTATCTATCTGCTTTCCCTGGAGATGTGTACACTTCTCTTCTTGTTTTCCCTTGCCCCTTACACAAACGAGTTGTGTCATCTCCAGCATGAAGGCCGCGCTGCCAAAATAGCTTCTGTCAGCCACGTCCTCAGTCACATCCCTGCCTGAAGACCTCAGTCCTTGCCAACACATCCCTCCACCCCTGCACTCACAGAGGCACGAGAGAGCCCGGTGTCATCTCAGCCACCTCAAATCCAGATGCTTTATAAAAACCTCACAACTCTCATGAGGGACTTGAGCATCCAAACTATCACCGTCAGGCAACTCCCTTCCCTTTCTGCAGCTCTTTTACTGGAAGTCTGGAGGTCTTGAGACCTCTAGAAATACACTGTCTGGGAAGCAGTGCTAGAACAAGGCTGGCTGCAGGCACAGCCCCACTTCTATTTCACATATTTGTAACAACCTGGGTATCATCTCCCCAGTTTTTCCCCCACAAGTGCTACAGTTAACCCAGTTGCAAACATATAAGAAAGATCCACCACAGAATAATACAGAAAAGAAAAACCCAATTGCTTATAACATTCTACCCTCCAGATATTCCAAGAATCAGCTCTCCTCTGCTTCTTGTCAGTGAAAATAATGCCACGGTCAAAGCAATCTGTGCTATTATGGTGGTCTCTGAAGACATGTACAGTAAAACTCCTTCAGAACTCCCTTAGTGCAGGAGGTCCTCTCTCAGCAGTTTTAAAAATCTCAGCCAATTCTTTTGGGGAAATCTCAGGAAGTTAAAGAAATACATCAAAAGAATGGTGTCTATTTTTTGCTGGTGCGATGGGGAAGGCAAGGCTATTTTTTATTCTCCCATTTTAAAATTAGCAAGGCTGAAAAGTGAATTCTTGAATGGGAGTCACTCCAGTAAAATGAGCTTTTAACCAGAAATAATGACAGATACTTCATCCTTCTGGCACAAACAGAAGTGTTACAATGCCCTTCAAGAATGGATCTGCTGACATCTCTCAGAAAGCACGACAGCGGCTCTATTCAGAAACTATCCTAAGCATCTGTCATATCCATATCTTCTTTATTAGCAATTGACATTTTCAAGAAAAAACAGTCTCTTTATCTGCTTAATAGCTCATCTGCACCTCTTCAGGCTGCACTCATAACTCCTGGACGGTGACATCATGTCACAAGCAGATTATTAGTTCTGTGTCATATTCACTTCAGGTGAAAAAAAATGGGATTTCTGGGTGGTTTGACAAGATGGGGTGAACTCCACCCACGGCTGGGGAATAGCAAATCCATCATCTCTGCCAGCAAAGGCATCTTAAAAGATGCACCTTTTAACTGACCCACCAGGATTTGGGCATCGGGGGGAGATGCTCCTTGGTGCTATCACATCATTTACCTGAAGCACCAGGAAAACATCCTGATGATGTTTTGCCATGATCCTAGACAGGGCTTGGAGTAACCTGGTCTAGTGGAAGGTGTCCCTGCCCTTGGCAGGGGGCTGGAATGGGACAAGCTTTCAGGTCCCTTCCAACACAAACCATTTCATGGTGCCATTTATTCCACCAAACCCTTTCCCCTCATGTCCCGCTCAGCCCTAAGAGGAACGGGGGCTGCAGGAGCCTTTCCGAGGGATTTTGGGAAGCTCACCATGAGGTGTCAGCACTTGTTTGAAGCAGACACCAGGCAGCGTGGCGGGGTTGGAGGGGACTGGCACACAGAGGCAGCCAGACGTGAACTGCACAAGTCAAATAATCAGAGTAATTGAAGGCTGTGAGCCCAGGGCTGGAAAACATGCTGCAGTCCTGAACACGGCACGGATCGGCGCGTGACAAATGGGAGCAACATTAATACGAGGGAGGAACAAGCCTCCAACGCTCCTGGCTTGTTTGCAGTGATGAACTGGTATCCCAGTACTCTCCATGTTATTGGGTATCTCCTACCCCCTCCCTGACAGCAGCAGCACCCGTCCCTCCTGGGGCAGAGAGCCCGGAGCTCCTGTCCTTCCCCTCCCTGGCAGGTCCCCTGTGAGCCCAGCAGAAAACTCCTCCTTTTCTGAACCAGACTGGCAAAGCACTGCCCGACAAGAGCCCTCGGAAGCAGGCAAGAATCAGCATCCCACACAATCCTATTTTCTGGCTCTTAGGGGCCATACAATCCTGGGGAGGGAGTCTGCACTCGGGGTACCCAGCAAGCAGGGCAACACCAGCAGTAAGAGCTGAAAAAGCAGATGGCAAGACATAACCTTGAACCTCGTCACAGGCTCACCCTTCCCTGCAACCCCCAAAACCACACCAGCGCTACCCTGGCAAAGCAGAAACAAAAGCACCCACGGCAGGGGATACCTCACCTC
Organism: Pachyramphus minor; assembly: GCA_013397135.1. Lineage (NCBI taxonomy): Eukaryota > Metazoa > Chordata > Aves > Passeriformes > Tyrannidae > Pachyramphus > Pachyramphus minor. Next base: position 47,908 of record VYXB01006193.1, read on the forward strand.
ATCCTTGTCCTGCACCTGGATGAAGAGGGGAAGGGCAAAGCCCACCTGGGCCAGCTCTGGGATGGCCACGCTGTACTCGGAGCTGTTGAACTCAGGGGCATTGTCGTTGAGGTCGATGACCAGGATGTTGAAGGTGGTGGTGACGGTGGCGTTGGAGGGCGTGCGGTCATCGTTCAGCTCTGTCCCCTGCCAGGAGAGAAAGCAGGGGAGCCTGTATTTTTCCAACAGAATAAATGTAAAAGAAGGTGTGTGTGGTGCATGTTGTGATGAGAGACTCTTGCAGCTTCTTCCTCCACTCTGCCATGGAAGGATGCTCAGTTGGCTCTGACACTGCTGATGCATTAACACACAAGAGATGTTGGTCCAGCTCTCCCACCACCCCTGTATCAGGCCCACAGCACTCTCACAAACCTTCCCAGGGGCTTAACATTTCCCTTGGAATGGCTGTGGATAGGTTCTCACTTGCCCATATCATCTGGAGTCACACTGAAGGACAAGTAGATTTGCCTGCCACAAGGATTTAAACAAAAAACAAACACAAAACCATCCCTTGTGAGATGTAGGGGACAGTCCACAAAATAATGGATGGCAGGATGGAGCTAAGGGGACTCCTCTGAGGTGGGACCAGGAGCAGGCAGCCAGCCACCATAGTACTACTGAAGGGACAGAAAATTAGGGCACAGAGGAAAAGAAGATTTAGACCTTAAAATAGGTTTGGCAACACATATCTAAATGCAGAGCTGCGTCACGACTCCGCATCACACCTCTCTCTCAAGAAGGACTTTAATTTTGCCTTCCCAAAAGGAAAGAGTGCGGATTTTATTGCCAGAGAAGCAAGGCTCGTGAAACAGCCTTTTCAAGCCGAGTCCCTCCTCTTGTCCTTTGGATAATCTTGCTTTGCTGTGGGCATGGAAAAGCAACGCTAACACGACCCACACGGCTCATTGCTATTCACTGCTTCTGCACACAACAGCAGAACAGGCTGATCCCAACGAGGAGCAATCCAGCTGTATTTTCACTGCGTGCTCCAGGACAAGAACAGCAGAGAACATTTTGGGTCCTGGGGATGTGGGACACAGAGGGTTGGCATTTGCAGGAGGATGCGAAGTTTGTGGGGAGAGGAAGCAGAAATCTGTGGGATCAACAGAATATAGTTGGAACTCCATTATCATGCAGGGAGGAAAACGGGCAAGTTTTCAGGCTCACAAACCTTTCCAAGATTAAACAGATATTTTTGTCCCTATTAAAATCAGAAAATCCTCCCTCTCTCCATTTTTGAAACTATAAAAGCCCAAAGGAAGAGATACTGGGGGTGGATGGAGATCCCTTCCCCATGCACAAAGCCCCAACATATGAGCTGTGCCAGGGACCAAGAGGGGTAATTTCTTGTCCCTTTGCCCCAGCTCCAACAAAGCATCACACTTGCCAAAAAGAGAAGGTGCTGTGCTGGCTGCCTCCCTCCCAATCAATGACCCTTCCTCTGCTGCTGCTGATTTTCTCCCACCCTGGCCCAGCAGAATCCATACTTCTAAATGTGTTTCCAACCAGCTGCCCAGCTTGGTATTGATTTTAATTACAGGGCTGCGAGCAGAGCCAGGGAGCCGCTCTCAGGTGGGGCTGGAAAACCATGCTCCAGTGCCTTTCCTTGACAAGGCAACTTCCAGCACTGCTCCCTCCCTGCGCTGGGCAGGCACACAGGATGCCTGCTGACATGACAAAATGTCATGTTTATCCAGGGCTTTGCTGGGGGAAAGGTGGGAAACAGGAAAAAATCGGCACAATTCAAGTGCCTGAATGCGTCTGGTGCGATTTGCAATCCCAGGTATCTGCACGCTGTCAGCAGACACAACCACAGCCTGGAGAGCAGACAGGACACCAAAAACACCCTTAATACACCCACACAGAGCCCATCATATTTTGGGCCACCAGACAAGGGGGTTGTGTTTAACATCTCACTTGGCTTCACCGGCACATCACGGCTCTGGATGCCCAGGAGAGCAACGTGTCCCAGGTTTGCTCCTCCAGCTCAAAGGAGCTGCCCTCCCCATCCTGCTCCTCTGGTGTGCCTCCCTGCTGGAGGAGGTCTCACCTTCACTGTGAGGATGAATCCAGAGCTGTATAAGGGGTTTTCCCGGTCCAGGGGCCCGTTCAGGGTTAAGGCTCCACTAATGTAGTCCAGTGCAAAGATGCTGTTGGTGTTACCTGAGGGCAAATAACAAGTGTGAGCACAAGCACAGCTGATCCCAAAAGCTGCTGAGGGTAATGCAGGGAGGGAAGCAGGAGGACACGAGCTCCAAGCCGGGCACAGGATGCAGTGGGCTCTGCAAACCTGGCACATCATCCTGATTTGCTTTATAACGTAAACAGTCCTCTCCTCCTCTCACCTGCCCCAGCTCAGGGCTCAAAACGGGGCTCTCCTTTCATCAGCCAAAAGTTGCAAATGCTGGAGGCAGTTGAAGAATTTCAAAGGGTTTTAGTTATTAAAATATGCAGCAGCAAAGCTGAAAGCAGAGCCAAATCCAGGTGCTCCCCTGTGAACGAGCACCTGCATTCACAGGGTACCATGACCCTGGCACAGCCTTTCTCCTAAAATACAAGAGTTCAGGGACATCAGCCCAGGTTAGTCAGAAGAAGGTGCAGACAGAACAAGCCCACAGTTAATTCTCCACATAACAAGCAGCAGTTTAACTGTGGAGCCTCTTGCCAGAGGATGCTGAGGGTGATACAAGCCCATCTGATTTCAAGGAGAGGTTGCAGAGGTTGAAGAAAGAGAAAAAAAATCTATCAAGTAACAGGGAAGCTACACACAGTTCAGGAATGTTCTTAGCTGGATTATTTTGGAGTCAGGGAGAGTTTTAGCAAAGTACTATAGGTACTTGCTCTGCTTTTATGCTCTTGCCAGATTTGTTGATGCCATGGCCCTTTGTTGTCATCTGCTGGAGGCAAATTTGGCCCCTCTGCCTGTCCTGACGTGCAAGCAACCAGACAGGGTGCCATGGAGGGCTGAGCTGCCTCCGCTGACTCCTCCTCTGGAATTAGACACCCAGAGAAGATTAAGAAACACTTGAGTCTCACGGCCAGCAGATGCTAAAGGGACTAATGTCCTGCTGTGGGAATGACTTTGTGGCAACTCCAGGTGCTCCCTCTGTCAGCCAGACAAAAGCAAGCAGTTGGTATGTGGAGCCTTGGAATACCTGACACCAGCCTGACACAAAACCAGAGGAGACTGCTGAATTAGTGATGATCAAGGAGCAGGTTATACACAGGCATATGGCCACCCACACCACTTCCCCCATCATCTCACGGCATCCAAAAAGCCCTGATCCAGCCCCAAATGGGAGCAAGGAAACCCTGCAGGTACACTCCACTCATCCCAGTCAAAAATAACCACCAAAATAAATCCTGTCTTCTCAATACATCTCAGCAAGAAGGAAACACACACAGCATTTGTCATTTCCCTGGAAGGGAGCTGCAAGACAGATCTGCTGCCACAGGAAGTTGTTTCCCATCACTCAGCATCCACCTCGCTCTCTCCTGATCCCTGTTTGAGCACAGCCACACTTTTCTCGGGATGGGTCTGTCCATCCTCTCCCTCCCGCCCCGGGAGCCACCCTGGCCTCTCCTCCCTCTCCCAGAGCCCTGAGTGCCATAACACCTTTCTCCCCCATTACCAAGCTGTTACAGCTTCCTCTTGGACCAAATTCCTCCCATTTCTGTCCTTGGTCCTCTCTTCTCTCCATCTGAAATGCCCCATTGACCACTCACCAGCTTAATGAACTGGTACACGGCTACTTAAAATATTAGCAGCAGCCTTGCTTTTTTTTTTTTTCCCAATCTCTTCCTCCTGTACATGAAGATCTCTAATCTTCTCCCTTGGACAATTCCCCTCTTTCCATCCTGACTTCCCACCTTTGCTGTGTAATTTATGGCTGAGTATTTAGGAAGCTTCTTCCAATATCAGCTTTGAAGGACACTCCACGAGATGGATTGTACTGTGCTGTGAGGCATTTAAATGCTCCAGGAAGCCAAGCTGCCAATGTTTCTGCATTGGGGCCATCTCCCCCCTAACATGAAGTGTAATAAAATGTGGAGACCAACAGAATTTAGTGGAATTAGGTCAATAGGACAGGAATTTGACTAAACACAGCACCGAGTTCTGTGCCCTAAAGATGGTTATGAATTTCATATTTGAACACAGTCATTTTTTCAAGGATGGACAACTAAACTCTAGACCCAAAGGCCTCCCCCAGGCTACACATCAGAGGCTTTCCTCTAGCTCAGCCTCCCCAGCACTATCAGCCACACATCTGATGCCCACTGGGGTGACCTTTCAGCTGGCAGAGAATTCCTGGCTTTCCAAATTAGTCTCTGAAGGGAAAGTGTTGTCCCCAAACTCATCCCTCAGAGGCCTTTCCCAATTTCCTCTACAACACCTCTCCAACCACCACTTGGTTACCCCTCTGGCCAGTGGTCCCTGCTGAAACACTCACACTGCCAAACAATGCACATTCTCCCAAGGTATTTTCCTTGCAAAAATCTCTCTAATCATCTTCACACGCCCTCACTTTCCTCAGAGCAAAAAAACAAGGAGGGGGAANAAGGTATTTTCCTTGCAAAAATCTCTCTAATCATCTTCACACGCCCTCACTTTCCTCAGAGCAAGGGGAGAAAAAAACAAGGAGGAGGAAAATTAGCTAATTTTGCCTTTCCTCCCCCCAGTCTCTCATTCTGCCCACCTCTATTTTAGTTCTCCTCTATCCTGGCTCTCCTATTATCTCTCCAGGAAATAGATGATCTTCGAGGTCCCTGCCAGCCCAAACCATTCCAGGATTCTGGGGAGACCAAGGACTTCATTTCTATGCCTCTCATTTGAGAAGGGAGCCCAAAACTCTTCTCTGGCTTCTGTGAAACAGATGCTTACATGTTCTCCATCCAGAAAAGGATGTGGCACATTCACAGAGAACCTTGTGATCCAGCTCTGTTGCACAGAGAAAGCAAGGATAAGGAATAAACAGGTCCTTCATCAGCAAAGGAGTGCTGGGACAGCAAGGATGCCCTTAAGGAGAGCAGGGCAGGACGCAGAAAATAAATGTGAAGCTGCCTAGGAGGCAGCATCCATGGAGAGGGACACCTCATGGGAAGGCAGGCTCCACTTCTGCCTCTCTGCTACCACTGCAAACTAGGGAGCTGGACACTGGAACAGCAGGAGAGACCAGAGGGACACCCAGAGATGGGGCAGAAATTAAAGGATGGGAAAGGAAAGGCTGAGCAGCAAAAGGGAGCACAGAGAGAAGGAAAACAAGGTAGACAATGTTTAAAATACTCAAAAAGACAGAGGAAAGGTGTGAACAATGTCAAGAAAATAAGAATGAGCTTTGGGGCAGCAATATGAATCCATTTCTGGCAGACTTGTTGCTCCCACCTGGCAAGGAACAGGTTTGCTCACAACATACAAGCGCAGCTTCTTGTTAAGGGTAAAAGTAGAAGGAAAACTTTCCCACCTGTCTGTCCATGTGCAGATACAGGAACAGCAGCAGCTCCTGCATACAATCCACAGCCAGACTGGGGACTGGGAAGGCAGGGACTGATGGGATGCTGGGTTGGGAGCAATGGAATGGATCGCAGCAGCCCATTCACAGTGGTTTTCCAGGCTCATTGAGGAATGGATGGTGGCATAGGCATCATTTTGGAGAAACACTGCTATAACGAGGGGTTTTATAGATGAGGGCCATAAAGTTTAATTGCCCTCAGCCAAGCTCTCACAGTTTAAAAAGGCCATTAAAAGTACTGGCTCAAACCCAAAAGGGGGCGGGGGGGGGGAAGAAAAGGAGGGGAAAAAAAAGTCTCCTCCTTTCTCCCTACCCCTTTGCCCTTTAGCATCTTCAAATCCCTATGAGGGAGAGATGAAGCTACTGCCCAGGTCTAGTGAAGAGCTACCATGCAGGAAAGCCCTGTGCAGGAGAATTTTCCTGCCCCCCCTCTACACAAAGGGCTGCTCATATCAGGAAGCTGCATCCTGGAAAGGCCCGAGGCTTGCTGAGCCACTGAACTTGGAGCGGATGACTTTCATGAGGTGTGAAAGGGGAACCCATCACACACCTTGTGCCAGATAATTTATTAATCAAAATGTGCTCCATCAGGGCTCCTCAGCACTGAAATAGATGCTGTTGGATGTGGTTCACAGAGTCAGCAACAGACACGGTTATTATCGTACAAACAGTCCATCAGCTGCCGTGACCACCTTGCTGCTCTTCACCTTGAGTGTCTGTCCCCGGGCTCTGCACAGGGGAGCCAGGGCAGATACCTTGCCCTGGGCTTAAATTCAAAGGCAACAAGTTATTTCCTAAGGAGAAGGGGTTATTACAACCTGAGCCGTGCATGAAATCAAGATGCTCTACAAAGCAGTGGAACAGTGCCTGTTTCTCCTGCTCGGGACTTTGGCTTGCTGTTCTGCTCAGAAGATGCAGCTCTCTGGGCCAAGGGATCCGAGCCCAAAGCTGTGTGCTGGCACTCCTCTGCATGTTTTTAGTATCTTCCTCAAAAGATTTAATGGCCTGTTCCAGCACAAGCAGCAGAATTTCTGATCTTGGTGAGCCCCAAAAGCAGCTCGGATTAAATGCTCGCACAGTTCCCTTTTTTTAGAACCGAATGTACAGTTCAAGGAAATAAAAGCAGACAATTATAACCCGAGGTGCAATCCCACTCCCAAACTCCCTCGGAGTTGTGGCTGGGTCCCAGAGAGGAGAACAGAGCCCACGGATTTTCTGCTCTCAGTGTGATTCTTCACATAAAAGAATGCTGAGTCTTGGACCACAACCACCATTCTCGGATCATTCACCATTTCACACCACCTAAAATGTGCTTTCTACATAAACCTCACATCTCCAGGCCCAACACCTTTTCAAAACTCCTCCATTAAAAGCCATCTCAGAACCAGCTTTCTCTAGCACTGACATGAACAGAGACAGGGCAGGTTCATCCTACACCTGGTGGTTGCAAATCCCAGAATGGTTTGGGTTGGAAGGGACTTTAAAGATCATCCCGTTCCAACCCAGCTGCCATGGGTAGGAACACCTTCCACTAACCCAGGTTGCTCAATTGTGAATACACATTAAATCCCAAGAAGTTATACAGGAAGTCCCAGAAATGAAACAGAAAATATGCTTTTGTTTCCTATTTAAACACAAAAGGGAATCTATAGTTTTAATTACTGAGGGTCACTTGCTGGGGGACCACCCGCCACGCCAACCATTATCCCAATCATATCCCTTTCCAATGATTTCTGGGTTGCCAGGGAGCCAAAGCCAGAGGCCAATACGACGACAAAACGCCATTAGGAGCACGGAGGAAGACAGGGAGCAACTGAGCCAGGAAAAGAGGGGCTGTGACCTCACCACCATCCCTGCTTTGCGCTGCCTCATCCCCCTGCATTTGGCAGCGTGGCAAAAACAGCCTTTGATGGATGACTCGGCGCAAGGCACTTTTCCACCCATCAGCGTGTCCTCCTACAGAAACGTTCTGCTGTGATGGGTGCCTTTAAATCACGCTGGAAGGCCCTCCCAACAGGTGTAATTTATGAGGACTTCAACACCCTGGTAGTTCACCGAGCGACTCGAATATGGGAAAAAGCTGGCACGATGTAGACAATGGGAATACCAACACGAGCAGGTCCCATTTCCAAGGATTCTCCCTGATGTCCAGTTTAAGGGACTCAGGGAAGTGGTTTGCTTTGCCCTGTCTTCTATATAAAGTCAGGTCCAGCTACAAAGGGCAATGTCAGCAGCTGAGGGCTTGGAGACTTCTTTGACCCCTTAACCTTGCCTCAAGGATTCGTGCTGCACTTTCAAAAGGCAGGCAGCAGGACACTCAGGATCTGTTAAGACAATGGGAAACATGTTCTGAGAGCTACTGGACTGATTTTTATTTATATAAATTTATATAATTCATATATATATATATATGACATTTTATTCCTTAGCAGATAATCCAGAAGACAGGTGGAGGACAATTCTTTTCAGCTTCCCTCTCACTTTTGTAACTCACACTTCCATTGCATTGTGCAGATAACGATTTTTAATTCACCCTCCCCCTGGAACGCACCAGCTTTAGGAAGGGAGCACTTTGCCAGAAACTGCATCAATCCCCTAAATCAATCCACTTTGGGGGAAAACAAACCCCACTGTAAGGGTTTGTGGATAGCCCTGAGGACCAGCTCGCTGACCAAAAGCCTCACGCTCGCTCCCCTCTCTCCTGAAGGACTTTCCAAGTGCCAGGAAGGACTTATGGATTGCCCTTGTGCAATCCCCCATTGCCCATCCATCACCACACCTGAAATGTGTCAGGCAGGCAGAGGGTGACATTCGGGACCCTTTCCCCTGGGTTAACCCCTCAGTGCCTGCACAAGCAGCACAGGTCACCTTCACACCCTCACGCCAGGAGACTCCTGGCTATCCTGGAAACCAGTGAAGCCCAAAGTTTACCACGAGCAAGCTACATGTGAGACAATGTGATTTCCTAATAAGAGCTCGCTGGCCAGCGTCTCCTCCTGCCTATTAATTAAATTGCTGCTTAACTCACGATAAAAATCCTTCCTTTGCAGAGCCAGAGGATTCCCCGTGCCCCAGGGGATGTGCACTGGCAGCAAACGTGAAAACACAGTGCCGACTGCAGGGCTGATCCTGCCGAGAGCACCGGGGCCCTCCGGCTTCCACCGGGAAAAATCAATCTCCGTTAGCCCGGAGAGTTCCCCTAAATGAAAAGTCTTATCTAGAACAGGTCGTGTTATACAACAAGTCACTCGCTTTGCCTGGGAAATGAAAGATGATGAGGCAGAGTCCCCGGTACAGAGGCTATCTCCATAAATCTGCCAAAAAGGAACTGTGGATTACTTTGCTGGATTAATTATCTGTCCTTCAAACAGAGTCCTGACCTCAGCGGCTGAGCATCTCCAACCTGTCAAAGCAGCAGGGGAGGGAGGGCTTTCACAGGGCTCTGGCCACGGGCTGTCTGCATCCATGGAAAAAGCAGCAGGAACACCCCTCAGAGTGATGGGAGCCCCGGCACTGACCACCCTGTCGGCATGGGGGGCGTGAACTGAGAGGTTTTAATTTGGATGTCTTCTTTGACTGGCCCTTTCCAGGGCAGTGAGCCCACTCCTTGTAAAGTGTGGGGCAAAAAAGGACATTTTCCTGCGGCTGAAGCACTCTGATGGGAAGGAAAGGGGAGAAACAACTGAATGGCTTTTCCCTGTTAGGTATGGAAATTATTCCCAGTGCACCCAGGCAGGCTTACGTGCCCGAGAGGACAACTAGCCAAAGCCAGGACACAGCTGGGCCAGAGCTCCTCCAGCATTTCAGCCCTAACAGCTTTGTTGCTGGCATCATAAAGTTAGATCTTAAGTCTTATTTTATGTGGTTATGGTTAATCTTTTAGTTTTATTGTGTTCCTGTCATGGGAGGACCTTGTGCTGGAGATAGCTGTATAAATAAGAGCTGCTGCAGCACATCCCAAGGGATGGGGCCGGATAGGACAGCGGCAATTCCAAATTAATTTTTCCACCCCACCTCCAAATCATAACAAAGCTTTAGATATTAACACCGAAGGAATGATAAACGGACGGGTTTGCTTCTCAGCTCTCTCACTGCTGTACATTCAAGCCCAAAAAGGTAAAACCAGACCAGCCAGATACCAACCCTGTGCCCAAAAACCTGGAAGAGCCAGGGAAAGCTATCACCCTTCCCTGCAGGGAAATGGGAGCAGCACCACTGCCACCTCCCATCCTGGGAGGGAGCTGAGGAGCCAGCTATAATTACTACCTCCACTGGCCACTTTCACTTTTGCTTACAGTAGGTTTCTAATTTAATTTGCTTCCCCATTCCCATATGTTAGGGATTTTTTTTTCTTTTTTTTTCAAAATTGCCATAAAAAATTTTCCAGCTCAGGGGCAAAAATCTGCTCACTGACCTTTACCATCATGATAGAGAATAATGAGAAATTAATTAGGCTTTACCTGCCTGACAAAAAAGAAATGGCCTGCCTTAGGTGAGCAGGATTTTGGAAGCACATTAGATGCCAGTCCCGTGTCCGGACTCTCAGGTCCATCCACAGGCTGATCCTTCCCACCACCCCTACTCCACAAGACCCTGGAGCCAACAGGAGAAGGACTCCTGGCCAGTTAGGAAAACACTCTGCAATTCTCATCTTTGGGGAAAAAAAAAATAACAGTGCAGAGTAGTTTAACTCAGTCTTTGATATGTTCTGCCTGATTCTTGGGTTTGAGAGCTGCCCCCCACACCAGGCAGGACTGGGGGCAGGGATGGAACTCCTGGCTGTTTGCAGTGATCTGTCTGTGTGTCTCTCCACATTCCACTACCACCCGGATTCCAAAGCATCCTGGTTCCCTGCCACTACCCCGCTGCCCATCCAGGATGGTCAGGCTATTTTACCATCCTCACCACAATTCAGCAGCCTCTGCAAAATTAGACTGATGCTTCGGTCCTGTCTCCAGTGAAGAAGATCCTGTATCAGCCAAAAGAAAGTCCCTGCTGCCCTTTGGCCAGTTGATACCCACAATCTGGGAGAATCTCCTGAGTAAATTGCAGAGGGAATTAGAGGAATAAATAATCCCTGCATCTTCAAAGGCAGACCGACATGGACACTTGCAGCCAGGATCAGTGGACTTGAAAGTCAGGGTGAAATCACCTTGACCCCTGAGGTTGATTAAAGAGGGTTTGAAATGGCTGGGCTTTAAGGAACAGAGACTGGGAAATCATTTCCACACATGTAGCTCAGAGGAGCTGCCAGCCAGCACCCAAGCATGGGACACAGCCAGGAGGCACTGCTGCCATTTCTTGCTGGGAAGAACCCCCTCAAAAGCAATACCAGGAACAGGATTATAACCCAGACCCACCAAGCTGGTCCCTCATGTCTGGGTTACCCTGAGTAGTCTGTCTGTGCTCACCAAAAGCAGTGTGTGAGTGCAGCCCAATGAGCATCAAAGTCTGCCTTGGGTGTGGCAGAGATTGCTGATCTCAAGGCATCTTGAATGAGTCACATCCAGCCCCAAAAACTGGCCTTTCCTTACAACAGCTGTGTTTTATCCTGCCTGTATTGCCCTGCTCCTGGCTTGGTTGCTATCAGCAGACGTCCCCAAGCTATGCAGCCAAAGGAGCCAAGCACTGCCAAGTGAGGATCCATGGGGAACCAGCTACAGCAGCTGCAGCAATCCATTCACCCACCCTGGGAAGGGTTCCTGGCCTTCAGAGCCAGTCTGCAAAGGTAGGATCAATCCGTGTGCCTGTCAGAAGGCAAAACCCCACCGCCACTTTAATTAAGCTTCGTTCTCCAGCTCTGCACCTTCAAGGGCCCAGCCCTGGCATCCCAGCTTCTGAAGCTTTTGGGAAACACCCCAGAAACCACCAGGGGCCATTCAGTCCATAAGAAAGATCATTCTCTCCTTGAACACAAAATCTCCTCCATGGTACTATGTGAAGCTGAGCTGCTTGTGGCTCATCCTTAAGGAACGAAAGGTTTCAACACAACACATTGTCAAATCTGCCTTGAGCAACCTGGTCTAGGCAAGGTGTCCCTGGCCACGGCACGGGGGTTGCAACGAGAGGATCTTTAAGGCCCCTTCCAAGCTAGGATTCCGTGAATTCCCAGGTACGGGATGTGCCCTGCTGCGGGGTTAGCTCCTCCATCCCTGCTGGGCTGCCCACCGTGTGTCCCCCAGGACTCACCCGAGACGATGGTGTATCCGATGCCGCGGGGACGGCCCTTGTCCTGGTCGATGGCCGTGATCATCCGCACGGTGGTGCCCTGGGGAGGGACAGGGGACAGGTGTCACAGCCACCCCGGGCAACACTGCTGCGGCCCCCGGGGTGCCCCGACAAGGCACTGCCCCCATCGCTGCCGGCCAAGGGGTTTGGATAACTGGCCCTAGGACACGGCAAAGTCCCACCAACCACCTCGTGGGGCAGTTCAGGCTCACCCCCCGTCACTCGTGTGTGAGCTGCAGAGCTTTGCTAACCCAAGGGAACTGGGGATGCTGAGGGTGTGACCAGGGGAACACACCCTCGAACCAAACCCCCCCGAGCAGCATGAGCTGCACTGTACCAGGGTGTCTGCAGGGACTGGAGAGAGCATCACCAGGCTCCATTCCTGTGCTGCTCATCCCCTGCAGGATTTGAAGCATGGTCAGTGTGGTAAGCACAGCTATCAGTGCTTGAGGAAGAAGAAGGAGGAGGAACTGAAGATGCAGCACAAGCCTGCTCACAGCTTCACAGCTGGCAGGCAACAGCACATGCTCCTCTGCCACAGGGATTTTCACTCTGCAGTCCCTCAAGAACCAGAGGCAACAATTCCCTCTCACCACGACCTTCAGCACTGGTCACTACAACAGTTTTATCTACCACTGGCTTCCCAATTTCAACTTCCCGTGTTCTTCAAATGAGGCATCCCAGGCAACACGGGATGCTCACGCTGGCCAACTGCACAACTAAGTGAACTACAGAGACTTTAACTGACACCTCCAAGGAGGAGGAGGAGGGTTGGACAGATGCTGAGAACCAGGAATTGCCCACAGGCAGGAGGTTCTGCAGCTGCCAGCTCACCCACTCATCCTCCATCCTGCAGGACAGACTGTTTCTGTAGCAGAAAGATCCGAGAGTCCCACGAACCCAACAAAGAACATAAAAGTGACCCAAAATTCTTGTTTAGCTCTTGAAATAAAAATACCACACCGCTTATGTCAACTCCATAAGTCAACTTCCCCCCGCTGCAGTGCAGTGAGCCCCTGTGAATACCAACACACACACACGCCTGTAATTAATGTAGTGTGGAAAAATTTACAACTCAGCTGTTCTTGTTTTCATTGGCTTATTAACAGTGGGGAAAGCAGCAAATTTTTTAATTCCTCCGCCCCGCAAAGGAAATGTCAGCAGAGATGTTTGCACAGGTAACAAGGGAGCAGAGGGGGTTGGCAGCCCCACGTTTGCCCCGCAATCCATCAGCTGAAGGCCAAAGGGAAAGCTGTGGCAGAAACATCACCAGTGGAAAACAGGGACTCACCGTCTTCCCTGGTTTTCAGGTTCGTGCCCCTGTGGGCTCGATGCCGCTGCTGGCCATAAAGCAGGCTCCCAGGGCCATGCAGGCTGCCTATTCCCTGATCTCTGAGGGCATTCCAACAGAGTCCTTAAGTAAATCCATGTTATTAACCGAGAACATTAGCCATAAATCCCAGGTCACCGGCCTCGGAGCAGCGCTCGGCTGGTGAGGCTCAGCAGCCACCCAGAGAGCCTCTAAATCACTGACAATAACTGTGCTTTCCAAAGGAGCATGGAGAGATAAAAAGCACAAGAAAAGTGGGGAAAAGAGCAGGTGGGAAGGCAGAACAGGGGATGAGGAAAGGAGAGCAGGGCAAAGCAGAGATGAAAAAAAAAAAGGGCAATGCAATCCAGCGTGCTCTGTCCCACCTTACTCTTGCTTGTATTATAATTTATACTACATATAGTATAATATATATCATATATATTATAGAATTACAAATTGTGTATTGTATTATATATATTATATAGTCTGTATTATATTGTCTGGTATTGTATTATACAACTTATATTGTATTATATACTATAATCACATTCAGCAGAATTGAACTTCATCCAAGCTTTAATCTCCCATCTCCACAGGGCAGATCTGAGCTCTCTCCACTCCCTGGCAAACCAGGAGCTCCTCCGTGGAAGGGCAGTGGGTGAAGGCACTGGGTGTGTCTGACAGCTTGCTCATCACCTGTCAGACAGCTCTGGAGCAGCATGGAATGGGAATTGTGTCCTGCTGTGCACGCTGCAGGGGAAGGCAGCTGCAGGAGAGGCCAGGACTCCTGCCACGGCTTGGGAATAGCAATGGGCTGCCTTATCTGCAGGAGAGGGCCCTTCCTGCAGGAGCCAGGGGGAAGAAGGGTTGTTGGGAGAGATAAAAGGATGAGCGTGGATGTGGCAGCAGGGAAAGTTTGGGAGGGGTGGAGGGGGAATCTCATTCAGACATCTCAGCAGCGCGTGCCATGGAGATGCCCACAGGGAAGAAATTATCCAGACATTTGATCTCAGGAAGGAGGGCTATGAGAGGCCATGCTGAGGTTCATCCTGTCCTTGGAAGCTTGTGATGATGACTATCATGCTGCTGGCGTTTAATGTTGGGTCTCCCCCTGTTCTCCTCACAGCCCTGTGTTTCTCCTCCTCCACAAGCCCCTTCACCAGCCCCTCCTGGGGATGAGCAGTGCTTCACCAGTGACCCAGAAACACGTGCTGGAGCGGTGCTGAGCTCCCTGCTGTTCACTGATGCTGCTTCCTGGAACCAAGGCAAGGGCGGGGATCTGGGCACCTCTTCACGTCCCACCTGGTTTCCACCCATCCTGACAGGTCCTTCACAAGAGTCTTCCAATATCCACAAGATCCCTCCCTGAGCATCCACAGTGTTTAGGAGCAATCTTGATCCTTCTGGGGAAGGGGCTGGCTGGACAAGTGCCCCAGGGTAGGCATAACATTTATCCACGTCACTGGGGGTAGTTATTGCCTTTGTGGTGAGGAAGTATTCCCACTCAGCACGGGTTGGAGTGAGAGGATGTGATGCAAACTGTGGTGCTATAAACAGGCTACACTCAGTACTTGGTACCTGTGACAGCCACAAAGTGCTTTGCCCACCACACCAGCAGAAATAACTACCCAGAGAGGAGAGCCTGGAAGTGGGAAAACAGCCCAAACAAACCAAATCCCTCATCACAGCCACACCACGATGGCAAAGATCGTCCCCTCACAGACCACATCTCAACAATTCCCAGTTTCTCTTCCAAAATCCTATTGGACCACATCACTATTCCTTTCACTGTCCACATCTTGATGTCTTCTACTTACTCACAGAAACCTCAGGCTGACTTTTAGTGCCAACAGCTCTGCCCTCGGGTAATTGTGGCATGAACCTGCAGCTCCCAGAAAGTCCCATATATCCCTGACTTTTCTTAAAACAAGTCACAACTCACCTACCTGCTGCAGACAACAGTGGCTGCAGGAAGAGGGTTCAGCTCGTGGTACAGAGAGAGCAGAATAACCCTCTCCCTCTAGGGAGGGAGGAAGAAGGTTTATAAAAGTAATAATCTGGGAAAGCCTATGCTTAAAAAAAAGGCATAGAAAATAAAGAATGGCACATTATCCAAACAAAATCTGAGGGTTTTTTGAAGAGGGGCAGGGGTAAATCAATCCTTTTTTAATAAAACCCTGAGCTTTTAATAAAGTGTTCACACTGATGGGCTGGAAATATTGTAAGAAAGAATTAACTCTGAGCTACTGAGACTCTAGGGCAAAAATAGCACCGATTCTACATTATTTCTTCAACCCAAGGAGTTTCTGAGGAGGAGGGGGATGGTGCTGAAGAATTAAAACTGTTTTAATGATATCTGACACATAGCTGTACCATCCTATGGCAAGGGAATACAACTGCTGGGCTTGGGACCAAGTGCCAACAGGATCTGCCCCCACTTTCACCTTCACGTGGCTCCCCGTGGGATGAAGCACATGTTCATAGGCCTCAGCTTGTCTTCATGGCAGTGGATTTCTCCTCTCTCTCCCCCAAAGTGAAGCTGTGGTGCTGCCTGGACCATGCCCAGCTGAGGTCCAAAAGCAGGGGCTCACCAGAGCAACAGCTCCTCTGCAAGGGGATATGGCCCCTCTCCTCCATGGAGGACATGGAATCACAGAACCCTTTGAGTTGAAAAAGCCCTCTGAGATCACCGAGTCCAGCTGTTCCCCCAGCACTTCCAAGGCCACCACTAAACCATGTCCCCAGGTGCCACATCCATGTGTCTTTTAAATCCCTCTGGGGCTTGACAAGCCTTTCAGTGGCGTTCAGCATCAACCAGCGCACAGACGCCGTGAGGACAGACGCCCAAAAAAACACTCTGAGATGAAAAGCACGCCGCCAAGCTTTGCCACAGCTGCAGGCAGCTTTGGTGCACTCAGGTGCCCTGGGAGAGGTGTCTGAGCCACGCTGGGATGATAAACAACATCAAGAAAGAAGGTACAACACCTCCAGGGACAGCAGAGCCTCTCCCCGCTGTGTCCTCTTCCTTTGCCCGATAAGAAATTGCTTTATTCTCAGTGTCAGAATAAGCACCTGCCCAAAACGCTTCTAAATTATGCTTCCAGATCCCGGTCTGAGAAAAATAAGAGCTACAACAGCACTTCTCTCCCCTCTTGTGCCCCTCCACCCCTTCTTCTTCTTCTTCTTCTTCTTCTCTTACAGGATTAGGGACTTGAAAGGCGAAGCGCAGCCCAGCGTTGCAGCAGGAGGAGGAGGGGGGGGGGGAGCGCTTCAGAAAGCTGCCACGGCAAAAAAAATCCCATTTCTCACTTCTTAATTCCAGTCAATTCCAGTCAAAGGGCTGATAGAGATCTGTTTGCGGTAATTTGCTGCAGTTTATCCACTCTTTTCACCTTCTATCGGCTCTTCACTGCCGGGCTGGCTGACATGCTGTTACTCGAGTGAGGAAATTAAAATTTGATGCAATAATCCCAAATAAGAAGGATTTTATTAGGTAATGTATACACTTTAGATGGGGTATTCTCGCCTGATACATTGATAGAGGAACACAGACATGCTGTGCACCACAGATAAAAAGAGAGGCAAGGGAGACGGGCAGCAGGGCGGGTGGAACAGTGGTGAGGCCCTGCTCTGTAGAGTTGGGGCTGTGACGAAAGAGCTCTGTGCACATTTTGACCTGCTGAGCCCAATGTCAGGGTAAACATCACCTAAAAATGCACTGCAGCCTGTTGGCTTGACCTGCAGGCCTGGTTTTGGACAGCCACTGGCCAAGCCCAGAGTCCTCATGCAAATTTGGAGTTATCATTTTGATAACCAAGGTGTTCTCTCACTCCACGCATGAACAGGCTCCCCTGGGTGGGGGGGAGGCAGAGTTGATGAGACTTCCAGGGTGAGACAAAAATTGCACATAGTTAACAGCTGGACTTGATGATCTTTAAGGTCTTTTCCAGCCTAAATGACTCCGTGTTAAACCCTGGTTTCAGCAGTGGAATTTCTCCTGGGAAGGCTGAATGTTGGAGTCCAAACCAGAGAGTGATACCACTCAAAGCAGCCCTCAATGTTCTGCAATTTTCCTCCTCACCACGTCTCTGGTGTCACCTACCCATCTTGGACACCTCATTGCACGTTGCCAAGAGAAGTTAAAACCTCTAAACCTGCCAGAAAAGTGCTGCCTGGTGAGCACTCCTTCCTTCATTTCCTACGTCAGGGTTACACTGTGGTTATTTGCTGCTTTCCCTACTGCAAACAGTGTATGTTCCAGGAATAACACATCAGTGCATCAACACAAAGAGATCTTTGAGCCTTAAAATATATTATTATTACTTGAAGGGGATCCCCTTTCCCGGATACCAGGTCACTCCATGAAGGTGATGCAGTCTACAATTTTCAATACTCGTGGATCTTCCACTTCTTTAATTTCATCTAAGGCTTTTTTTCCTCCTAGTTAAGGCTGATGTAAATTGTGGATTCTTTTATTTCCTTGCAGCTCACTCTGGCTACCCCAGAAATATACAGCTGTGCCTTGGGAAGGTGGATGCTGCTGGGGAGGGCTGGTGCTTGGACTGAAGGTCCTGGGCACCCTTGCTGGGAGCAGAGCAAACAGCTCCCAAAGCCCTGGTGTCTGCTGTGGCAGGGGGGGAAAAATCCCCCCATCTCTGCTGTATTTAGAGACCAGGAGACGTTTTTCCACAAACAGCGAGTTTGCTGACAAACCGAGTTTCAGAAGAACTAAAATGATTGGATCAATTTGGCAAAACCTGGGGGAAAAAGACTCAAAGTGCTGAAATGGCTGATGATTCTGGCATTTTCAAAACTGCCTCATTTCAGGAGCGTTTAAATTTTCCTTCAAGATCTCTATTGGAAATGGCATGCAGATAGACAGTGGGGAGGGAACGGGGTGACCGGCTGCTAAGAACAGCCTTCGTAAAACTTAAGGAAAAAAAAAGCTCAGGAAAATATTTGACTTGGGGTTCAGCCTTCCTAAACCCCCTGGTTTAAGTTCCCTTAAACTTAAAAAAAAAGGCAAAATATTTTGGAGCTGGCTGGAAACACGTTGTTTCAGAAAGAAACCCCGTGGTCCTGCGTGTCAGAGCGAAGCCCAGCCCTTACCGGAGGTGAGTTCTCGTAGATGTTGGTGCTGTAGGGCAGGTTGATGAAGATGGGGTCCATGTCCTGCACATCTGTGATGGTGATGGCCAGGTTGGCCAGAGTAGACAGCGGCTTGTTTTTATCTTGGTCCTTGAAAAAATGAGGGGCGGGGAGGAGAAAGAAAGGATTTCTATCAGCAACACAGAATTATGCAGCAGCATTAAGTCTCCTGCAGTTGTAGCTGGGCAAGAATCTCTGAACAGTGGAGGTAATCATCTCTTTTTCAAGCTACCTGCTGGAATTATTGTCCACTGCACCTCCCTCTAAGCTGAAACACAATATGCATTTCATTCCAGCATCAGCCCTTTAAAATAAAGCAAACACCAATTTAGTTTTCATCACATTTTGAGTGAAAACGCAGCAACACTGCTCAAAACACACTTGAAAACATAAATCCCCTCCTAACACAGACACAGCCCAGGGTACCTCTGCACGGTGAGACCCAGGTGTGGCTGCCAGCAGTGTCTCACACCAGCACATCACAGCAGAGTGTCTCATCCCCACCAGTGCTGATGCCTCCATCAGCTGGAACACGACCCAAGTCCCCCAGCTCCCTCATGTTCCCACTGCTCTTCCAAACCCCACAGGCTGCCTTGCAGCAGTAGCTTTATTCTCTTCTGTATTTTCTGCTCCAAGCTCTGGCAGAGGGTACATACACCCAGTGTTGCTCCTGGGTTTGTAGGGTGTCCAGGCTCTCACACTGAAGGCAGAGTGGAAACCCTGAGCTGCAGGATTTACCCCCACAGTAACAACATCCTTTCTCCTGTGCTGCTGCAAACCTCTCCCCTCCTACCTTGCTTGGGGACTGTGGAGCCAGCCTGGGAGAGCTGGGATTATTCAGCCCGGAGAAGAGAAGGTTCCGCGGACACCTTAAAGCCCCTTCCAGACCTAAAGGGGCTTCAAGAGAGCTGGAGAGGGACTTGGGACAAGGGCCTGGAGGGACAGGACAAGGGGGAATGGCTTCCCACTGCCAGAGAGCAGGGTTAGATGGGATATTGGGAAGATTAGATTAGATTGGACAGTAGGAAGAAATTCTTCCCTGTGAGGGTGGGGAGGCCCTGGCACAGGGTGCCCAGAGAAGCTGTGGCTGTCCCATCCCTGGAAGTGTCCAAGGCCAGGTTGGACAGGGCTTGGAGCAACCTGGGTTAGTGGAAGGTGTCCCTGCCCAGGGCAGGGGGTTGTACTACATGACCTTCAAATGTCCCTTCCAACACAATCCATTCCATGATTCTATGATCATCCCCCTTTCCATGCATCCCATCCCATCAGGATGGAGCCTCAGGCACTTTGCCAAAGCAAGACCCTTTCCCTGCAGCCAATGCCACAGCAGTAGGCACTGCCACCAGCTTCTCCTGGCAGTGCCCTGCTGCCAGTGCTTTTCTTGCTGAAGTCTCATCCCATGAGTGCTCAAAAGTGCCCCCAATGCCCACAGCCCTTTGCTAAAAGCGCAGGAACAAAGGGAGAGCACATGAAGGGACGGAAATCAATCTCTCCTTACCCCCAATCAAGCACTGTGCTGGAAAGCAACCATTAGAGGTTACCACACACTCCTGCAAAGTGGCTCTGAGCAGCAGCAAAGGCTGATTGCCAGAAGATTAATGTTAATTTAAACCGTATTCAACAACACAGCTTGTACATTATCCTCTTAACCCGCGGGCCTCGGCGTTCAGGGCCCGGATGGAGGCTTATTTCTGACTCCACTCTGCTGTTAGTGTTATCAGGTTGAAGTCCTTTGTTTCTTCAGATAATTTTCTTTCCCCTACCCTTCACCTCTTACATTTTTTTTTAAGGCATCACAGATCACCAAAGAAGTGAGCACACTTCCAGTTTCCTCACTGACTGTCTCTCCTGCCTGTCTGCCCTTGCTGCCTCCCTCCCTGGTGTGAAATGACTCCTGCCTTGCACCTGAGCTCCCCAGCTCTCCTTGCAGCCACCTCAAATTCACCATCAGCCCAGTTCCCACTCCAAACCATGAAAACCCTTCATCAGGCAGCAAGAGACTGCATTTGCTCTTCCAGCTCCTGCTATGCTGGTGTGACTCTCATCCTTTTCCCCTGGCATAGCTTTGCCCCAGGGTTTCTCATCACTTCTCTCCTGGAGATTACTAGAATTGACCAAGCCAAGGAGACATTCTCACAGCTGCCATCCAGACAAGTTCAGAGACTTAAATATTAAGTCTTTTTTCCCTGATCTGGAAATCACTGTGTGCCATGAGCACACGGAACAAGTAACAGGTTGCCGGGGAAGCTGTGGCTGCCTCACACCTGGGAGTGTTAAAGCCAGGCTGGACAGGGCTTGGAGCAACCTGGTCTAGTGGAAGGTGTCCCTGCCCACAGCAGAGGGGTGGAATGAATTGAGCTTTAAGATCCCTTCCAGCCCAAGCCATTCTGTGATTCTATCAAGTACCAGATATGCCCCCATTTTATCTTTGCTGGTAACTGCACCTGGGATATGGGGCTAGATGGACCATCCTTGAGGAAATCAGACAAACTGGAAGAAAGTCCCTTTTCCATCAGTGATGATGTTGGGTCCCACATTTTCTAACCTGCCAGGCAGTTCAGCAGCACATCCCAGGAAAGTGTGCCAGCAAGAGACACAGATAAGGAAACAAAGAGAGGCCTGCTTACCACTGGAATATTAAAAATAAAATGAGGTATGTTTCAGAAGAAGAACAAGCTTCTGGGGGAGATTCCACAGCCTGGGACATGCAGGGCTTGGGATGAAAGGTTGTGGTGTTTGCCTGTGGCCCTGCAGTCTGTGAGTGCCCAGACTCGGCCCCATGAAGAGCAAAGCAGCCCTGCACAGCCCTCCCATGTCCTCCTGACATTTGTGGTTCTGCATCAAGACAATGATCTTGATTAAATCACATGCTTCAAGAGTTCTAGCCAGCTGCCTGCAGGAATCACAGAGGGTTTTCCCCCCTCTCCTGAGTGCAGAGTTGGTCAGATGTATTGGAGAGCTGAGTCTCACCTTCCTCTGTTGTATCTGAGATGGGAAAGAGCCACCACCCAGAGAACCTGCTTGTGTGGTGCTCCACATTCTCAAGCTCTCACTGGATTTACCATCAGGGGAGAAGTTTCCCATTCATATGAGGCACGAATTTACCATGGTGGACGCATCTCCCAAGGGTCCTCTCCCAGTATGATGGTATTGACTATAATTAGGACCTTTCTTTCTCTTCTGTCCACCAAAATTTTAACTCATGATGTTTGAACTTAATACAGGTAAATCCACCTGTAAAAACCACGATGTACAAGGGAGGATTCAATACACCAAAGAAATCCTTCCCTGTGAGGGTGCTGAGGCCCTGGCACAGGTTGCCCAGAGAAGCTGTGGCTGCCCCATCCCTGGAAGTGTCCAAGGCCAGGTTGGATGGGGCACCTGGAAAATGTCCCTGCCCATGGCCGGGGGGTGGAATGAGATGGGCTTTAAGGTCCCTTCCAGCCAAACCATTCTATGATTCTGTGAATGGTCTGTACTCCAAGGGAGCTGCTCCCCTTTATGCAGAAGCCCCTGACATGTCTGAGATGCTGCTGGAGAGGTACAGCTGTGCTCCACAGAGATTTGAAACCACCCAGGCACTGCATTGCTACAAAACCTTGCTAAGTAGAAAACACTGCATGTGCCCAAGAAGGTGCCAGAGCAGGGAAATAACATAACCAAGCAACAACCCACTGCAGCCCCCGCAGACAGCACCTCCAGCCCTGCAGCAGCCACGGAGGGACTCACCGTGGCGTTCACCTGGAGCTGGTAGGCCTGGGTCACCTCATAGTCGAGCTCCCGGATCACCGACACGATGCCCCGGCCGCTGTCGATGGCAAAGAAGTTGGAAGGGGGCTGGAAGGAGTACAGCACGCTGCCCCCGGCCCCCTGGTCCGGGTCCGTGGCGTTCACGATGAAAATGGGAGTGCCCACCGGGGTGTTCTGGAAAGACACAGTAAGCACCAGTGAAACCGTGCACCTACCTGCCCATTTCCCCATCAAACACACATCAGCAATTTCCTCCGCCCGCCAGAGGGAATTCCGAGAGACCCGACAACTTCAGTCCTGTGTTTGCAGGACATTTAGAAGTTATACAGCTGCATTCTTTATGACAGTATTGCAGGAGCTATAATAGTTGTTACACACTTATAATAACAGTTATACAGCCGTGGTCAAGATGGCACTCTATCACAAACCCGTATTTTTCCCAGACATCCCAACTTTCCAGAAAAATTGCTCTCTTTGCTGAAACTTGTTTTCTGCCCAAAGGCATTTTTATTTTTGACACCGATTCCCTCGGGATTTTCGCCACAAGGCGTTAAGTATAGGAAAGCTTCAAAAATAACAATAATAAAAAAAAAAGGCATTGAATGCAACACAGAACTTAACGTAAAAGTCGAAGTTGTAGTTTCCACAGCAACTACAACCTGGCCCGATTAACACAGGCATGAACAGTTACATAGTCATAAATCTGGAACTAATCTACATGCATAAAATATGCAGCTGAGTGCACAAAATCAGCAATGGCAAGTGCAGTTTGGCACTTCTTATTGTTTAACTTCACAGCGGGGAGAACAATTATCCATTTTTGGTGGAACAGCTGCATGTTCCTATGCAAATCTTAAAATGCATATTCTTGTCTCTCTCCAAAGGCAAAAGCACAGACAGACTAAGCGAAAAGGCTCTGCCAGGGCCCCAGGCTGCAGGTACAGATGGATCACGACACCTTGGGCATGTCCCTCTGCCTGTGACACAGTCACAGCCATGGCAAGGGGTGACAAGGAGCTAAACCTCAAAAGGGAACACAGCAAAGGTCACAGAAGCGAGGCCCAGCAGCAGCTGGTTATGGCCAGTTGGGATAATACGGATTATTTCTGCAAACCTCTCCCCAAGTCTCTGTGTTTCATTGTTAACTTCTTTCATACTAAATTATTCGCCCCCAGCTTACAGAGAAGTATCGTGGAGTGCTGAGAAGATGGAGAGGAGGCTTGAGGAGAGGAAGAGCTTAGAGGATGGGGCACTGTTTCCTAGAAAAACCTTGGCAAAAGCTGAGTAACAAAATAGAACCATTTCCAGGTTTCTTGGGAACCACGAAGCTTGCAGTGAATCAAAGGCTGTCCCGGTCACCACCTCCACTAGAAAACATGAGAAACCAGGGCTCCATGCTGGGAGATCTGATTTAACCAGTTGAACAGTGGGACATGCCACCAGCCAAGAACCAAAGCCTCTGAATTTCCCCACCCTAAAGTCAGGTAGCAGGATTTTGTACAGGCTTGGTCAGACAGAGCAGGGAACCCAGGGCACATTCTGCAACCCACACTGATGAATCCAGGCCCTGGACACTCATCCAATGCACATCCCTCATGCTTCCTGCCCTTGGATCCAGCCATGCAGCACTGCAGGGACCCTCTGACACCTGAGCTCACCTCTGGCTCCAGCAAAATTCCGCTTCCCTTTCATCAGTGTCGCTTCTGCCAAGGTGCAACAGGTTGCAGCTCCATCCTAGGATTTTCATTTCCGTCCTATTTTTTTTGCCACCTCTAAATCAAGCTGCTACAGAAAGCCTCGCAGGGCACGGCCTGAGGATTATTTTTAAAGCACCTTCAAGTTTTTTTGGTGAGCAGCAGTCATAAAAGCATAAAAGGCAGAACTAGAAGGTACCTCAAAAAGGAAACCAGTCTCTGTGCTACACCTAAATCATTCCCATCCTTAGAGCCTTCCAGTGATGGAGACACCACATCCTCCCCAGCCCATCTGTCCCAGAGTTTTGCTACCCTTTTCCTTTCAGCTGCTCGTTTTCTGGCATGCTGAACCAAGATCTGCCCTGCTGCCGTGTAAACCCCTGACTTTGTGCCACACCCGCAGCAACTTAATCCTGGCTTGTGCATTTGAACTGCTCAGGAACCAGGATTTTGTCAGCTCAGGGCGGGTGTGTTGGGATGGAGAAGTCCTTCATGGGAGGCTGTCGTGAGTGTTTGCTTTCTGAGCACTCCCAAACTTCTCAGACACAACTAGAGCATCTCCCCCTCACCTCTTTTGGGCCACCTGCCTCCCCCAAGCCATCACCAGCTGAGAACAGCTCGAGAGCATCCACAGCCTTCCTCGTGTCGCTGCCAAGGCACTGCTTCCACCACTGCACTCCGCATGCTCCAACAACTACCTTCTCAAATTCCTTCCCAGAGTCACTGAAGGTATCAATGTCCTGACACAGAGCGTTAGAAATTAACCATTAATAGCGAGAGGCAGCACAAGAGTAGACGATGGGTTGCACTGAGGGGTCTGGGGCATATTGTCCCCGGGAATAATAATATTCATAGGGACAAAGCTGGCCTTGATGGATATGTTTCCTCTTCTTTTTAAGTGCCCCTAGCCACTCCTTTTAACATGCAAATCCGCTCTGGTCACCCGTGATTAGGGGGCTGCTCGGCTGGCTGTGAAAGAGGAGAGCTTGATTTCCCCTGCATTGTGTTCCATACAATAGCCCCAAAGCAGCCTTTGAAGGGAGTTCATCTCCTTGTCCTTCCAAAGGAGAAGCTGCCTGGGGGGACACGGAGGTCACCAGCTTTGGTGCTGTCAGCTCTGGCCCTGCAGACACTGTCTGAGCTCTGACTTGGTGATTACTGGGGCTTCATCCTTATTTTACAGCTTTGCTGACCAGGTCCCTTCATTGGCCAGGAGACAGCCAGAGCCAAACAATCACGGTGTCAGCTCTAGACAGAGATCTGGCTGGGCCTGGGAATCAGTCACAGGCATCTACACCAAAGCATCTGAGGGGCTGGGAGGGACCCCAGGGCAGGACCTTGTCGGGGGCAGTGGGCACCCACAAGCACGAGGATGGGTGCATGAGCAAAGCACAGCATTGGTGAATTTAGGAGGGGTGCAGGTGGGCTTCCAGGCAATAATAGGAGCAGTGTTAGAGGAGCATGAAGCCAAAGAGCATAGATACAGACAGGGAAACCACTGATACTGCCCCAAACAAACAGGTCAGTGGGAGTATTTCACTACTAAACGCGTGCCCTTATTCCCAACAGCGGACAGGTGAAAAGATACAGAGCTGCTACTAAGGAGAGCATCTTTTCTTCCCCAGCTCAAATTCAGGGGGAGGAAAAAAAATAATTCCCCCCAAATCAGCAAATCCAGCTGTGGGATGCAGACATCCTACACCAAGTGACCACATCTGGTTGTCTTTGTTCATAAAATCTGTATCT
>VYXB01006194.1:0-26788 GCA_013397135.1 Pachyramphus minor
TTCTTTCTTTCTTTCTTTTCATTGAGAGAGCAACAAGAAACATCTTACCCTGTGAGCAGTTTCAAGGTCCCCATGCAGCAATGCAGTTCTGTGCCAGTCAATGCCAAGCCTGCACATTTCTATCACTGCCATGAGTCTTGAGCTTTGTCTCAAGTTGAATGCTCAACATGCAGAACCTAGGTGCTTTCTAATTCTGGTAAGCCTGACATTCATTCTGCTGTCCACTCATGTTACTTAACACCATATTTTAGCATTAATTTTCTATTATTGTTAGGAGGTAATAAACAATTTGGGTTGCTTAGATGCCTACATAGGTTTATATGACTACTTTTCTCTATTTTTGACCAAGAATTCTTACTACAGATGACATACAGGATATAATATTAATTATGCCAGGATTACCATATGATGCTAAAAATAATTGGGGAAATGACATCTGCCCCTTAGTTCTACTTATTGGAAAAGCAATGCAAACCCTTTCATACTTTGCAGTTTCTTAGCTATCATTTGCAAATATGCAAAGAAGGGACAGCTGAGGTAAAATGAACGTGGAACTTACGGGTGGGAATAACATGTGAATAAAATGCCTGGAGTCCCAAGAGTGGCACAATTATGACAAACAGCATATTAGTATTGCTCTCAGCCTGCCTCAAAGGGTTTTATTGAAGTGATTTGTCTTCAGCTGTGGAGGTGTGTGCCTTTCTACGTGTATGTACTCACTGGTATGATGTATGTACACAGATATGCACCTGCCCACCATATTGTACACCTCATACATATTCATGCATCCAAGCAAAATAATAACTGTCAATTTAGCATGTTCTATATGGGTGAGTCCAAAATATTCATTCCTCATGTGTACAGTGTTTCAATACATATGCAACCATTTACCAAATATAGTGTCAAACTGTGATTCCTTTTTAATTCCTTCAACCACTGTTCTTTATTAACTTCAATGTATTCCTTCCAGTTGTTTCTCTGTCACTATTTAGAGGCATGTTCTAATGTATAGCTGTATATTGCCTGTTCTGTGTGCTGTATGCTACTGTTTGAGTCTTAATTAAACTGAGTATTACTGGTCTAAATGTTCTTAATTTTGTACAACAGACTTTTGCTTGGGTTTCACAATTTGATGCAGTATGTTTAAGAATGTAGTATGGAAGGGGACCTTCTGTGATAAAATAAAAAGGTCCCAAACCTTCAGATTTATGTTTCATAGAAAAAGCCAGTACTTTCTTTTAATATTGCAAAATTATTTCTGTATTTTTTAATAACGGATTGGATCTATTTGGTTCTATGTATGTTTTATCTAATAAACCTTATTTTTTAAATAAGAACCTGGACTCAGTTGATACACATCTGCAGTGTTCATTGTGTTCAACACACAAAGCACTTTTACCTACCAAATTCCTTGTCACTGAGCCTGCAGCTCTGCTAATGCCAGAATTACCTCCTATCCTGACTGGTGCAGAACTAATCTCACATTTTGATTCACATTTCTCTGCTATGCAAATAAGAGATGGATACTGAGGTGTCAGCCTGTTGATAAATCCCCACTGCGATATATTAGCATCAATGCTCATTTGCAGGGCAAGCAGTGTCTTTGGTTCTCCACTGAATTAAGGCTAGGGTGTCAATTTGAAGCAAGGGTACAACACACAGGCAGACTCCTGATCCCTCAGGCTGCATCTGCTTGGGCAGACCCTACTCTCATTTGTGTTGATGTAAATCTGAGGCGTCTCAGCTGAAGTCATTACTGTTATTCTGGATTTACACTGGGGAGAAAACAAGAGTAAAATTTTTCCCAAGACGAAAACATTTCAAGGTTGATCTGCCCACTTTACACACTGGCAGCTACTGGAATACTCATGTCTCAATAAAAAACCTGAAAAAGAACCAAAAAAATCTCAGGTCAAC
Source organism: Pachyramphus minor (assembly GCA_013397135.1). Classification (NCBI taxonomy): domain Eukaryota; kingdom Metazoa; phylum Chordata; class Aves; order Passeriformes; family Tyrannidae; genus Pachyramphus; species Pachyramphus minor. The sequence continues at coordinate 1,918 of VYXB01006194.1, forward strand.
TACCATTAAGAAACTTCCCCTAGAAAATAAGAAATGTTTTCTCTGTTACTGAGAGTCAGCTCTAGCTATCCAAGTAATACATTGCATTGAATGATTCCCCTCTTTTTTGCCCCATAATTGCACTTTCCTCGATGATGCTATGAACAATACAGCATGATGAAGTTTCCCTTGAAGTCAATTTGCCATCCACATCAGCAAAAGCAAGAATAGGCCCTAGATAATAGTCTTTGGGTCCTATCTTCTTATTGCTCTCCATAATCAGATAGAAAAAAGGTGCAAAATCTAATATTACAGAAAAGGGAGATGAATGTATCCAAGGGACACTACTAAAGAAAAGTGGGTTTAGAACACCCCTTGATTTTGTTGATTCTGGTCCCTCTTTATGAATTCTGAATTTAAGGTACACTTCAAAACAATGTTTTAATGCTGTTTCTTCTTATGCTATTCCTTTGCATGCTAAGACTGAAAATGAGGCTTGTGAGATATACAGCAACCCAGCTGCTGCTCATCCTGAGCTGTGGCTTGTTGCTGCACTTCCATTCAAGGGGCAGGAGAAAGAGCAGGCAAGTACATATCCCAGTGCTGAGTAGCCAGAGGCCTTGGCAGAGTCAACACAAGGACCTGGGTCAGCTCATGCTGACAGCCACAGGATCCTCTCCCATGGTATGGATGCTTACATTTCCAGTGTGCCATGGAATTAAGTCCCGGTTCATACAACAAGCCTGAACTCAGCCATATACTCTCTTGTGCCCCTAAACAATCAAGTACAGCATTTTGGCTTTTCTGACAAGGAGAAATTTGCCTTTTTTTCAGCAGACACTTCTTTTATCTCCAGGCTTTAAAGCCAGAAGAAAGTTTTCCTTCAGACTGAATATATTTAGAAGCTGTCTGAAGTCATTTGGAGCCAGGTTTCTGAGGTGAAGCAATTTAACTTCATTGCTGGTTTATGTGTCTGCAAAGTGCTCTGTCGCCCCGGTTTGAAGCTCAGACGCTGTCTGTAATAAATACTAGGAGGAGGGGATAAAGCTCCTTCCTTTGATTACAAAAAGTGTACAGAGTAGACTGGACTTCAGGAAGCCTGCATTGATCTTGAAGATCACTGAATAACATGGGCCATTGAGGCACTTTTCATTTACTATTCTGTCTAAAGACCCCAGCTGGGCCTCATGTCCCAGCTCCACAAGGAATCACACAAGGGGAAATAAGACATCAGCATTCCTGCCTTGCACAGCCAGGAGACCGGGATTTAGATCTCAGGCAATGGATGAATATACATATGTCTATATACATATATAAAGATACATACATGCATATATATATGGAGAGAGTAAAACAGTATTTGTCAAAACTTCCAATGTTACAGTATGTATGTCGAGGTGGCCAACAGGAGCAACAACGAGTCACACCAAGTACATGAAAAGGAAAAAGCTTNACATGGTAACTAATATAATCTACATCCTAAGCTTAACATAAACACAATTAACGCATACCTAAATATCTACGTGTCTGTTTGCTCTCTCGAGCATGGTCTCACTCCTCTGCTAATACAATCTCTGTTGTCATGGAAGTGATCTCAGGGCTCTCTACATGCACCTGTATTCTATGGACATGGTCTCAGGCCTTCAAACTCAATGTCCTCTGCTAGAGCCTTCGCAGACTGGCTGCTTAAGGCCACATGCCGGTGCAAAGCAAACAAAAGATTGGGATGCCTTCTATGATTATTATGTAAATTGTTATGTATAGCAGACTTTTTCTTCCCCTAATTACCAGCTGTGATGGCAACAGTGGCCTGTCTGATAGGAACTCGCCCCATATAAGAAGAAACCAGTCAGTTACTTGCTCTGTCTCTCACACATCTGTCAGGAACCTGTGGTCCAAGACCTGTGATATGGCAGGTGATGGAAGTTTTATGTAGTCCCCTGCATAGAATGTTTAGCTGGTATCACCAGGCAAAAGGGGAGTGTAATATGCCTGGGGTGCTTCAGGTTTTTCAGATGTCTGCACGGAAAGCCTGTCCATCTTTGCCATGGTAATTTACACTGAACACATCTGGGAAAGATTTTCATTTGCCAGTGTTTTGAGGGAAAATGCTGGTTAAAAATTCGTCCAGGCAAGGTGAGTTATTAAGCTGGAAAAAGCTATTGGGAGATAGGAGTTTCTTCCCATGCTCTTGCCTCACTCCGAATATCCAGCAGAAGGATCAGAGAGCTCCAGTTCAGCAGAGATTTGCTCTGGGGGTAACATTGTGCACTTTTCCAACCCTGTAAATAATTTGAAGATCTGTCTCTGTGAGAGCTCTGGGGGAAAAAAGCCAACCTCTGTTCATGCCCCGGCAATGAGACTCATTCCAGCGAACACCTCTATTTGCCAGTGCCATCTTGATTCCACACATGCCACCAACGGCTGTGCAGAACTTCCCTTCCCAGCTGTGTGTAGACCACTTTGACATCTGGAACAGAAGCAAACAGGAAGAAGATACATATCCATCATAGGCTTGCTCAGCACCCTGTTAATGCCTAGAGAGCATTAGGAGAAAGATGCAGCCTGAGCAAGGGCAAGGAGCTGGGTCAGAGAGACAATATGGTAGGAGAATGGACAAAAGCCTGGAGATAAACAAGAGCCTGGGAACTGGTGAACTGGGACAAAATAGGAAAGACAGAAATTGTAAGCAAAAAGGGAGAATGTGAAGCCAAAAATTCTTTTTCAAAAAAGGAAAATGTGGGTCAAGTTGGTGAAAGGATTATGACCAAAAGAAAGGAGGCCATGATGGCCTGTAAGAGGACATGAGGCTGGAGCTAGGATAAAGCACATTTTCTGAACCTGGAAATCCCTGCAGGGACCTGAAGCGTGGGTGAATAATAGCAAGCAGCAGTGGCTGAATCTGCATAGGTTCCCCAAGCGAGCACTTCAGGAGTAGCTGCAGCAGGGATGGAAGCCCTGCCAGCCTGCAAACTCACACTCCCCATGACACTGTGCCAGCCACCAAGGGGCATAGGTAACCCCCAGGCACTGTGGTGCTCCTTCAGCCCCTCTCTCCACCCTGGCACCCCTCTCCTGGCCCCACTCAGAGCCCTGGCCTTTCCTTCCCAGTGCTGATTTTTCCATTTCTCTTTTGCATTCATTTTTAACCCTCTGGCTTTTTAAACAGATAGGAACTCTTTGTTCAAACATAAGCCATATTTTGAAATAGTGTTACTTCTTTCCTTGAACTTTTCCCTGTGAATGACTTGACATTAAGCTGATAGTTGCTCTTAACCAATTGTTAACCTATTAGTTGAGACCATAAAAATTACTGAAAGGTCGAGGCTAAAACTGTTTAAATGAGAAATATTTCTACAGAACTCCCCTGAGATGAAATAAAAAAACTCCTGCTGACAGAGCGGCTGCTAGTTTCAGACTAACGGGTTTGAAGATGATGTTTTGCTAACAGCAGTTAATCAGTAAATTCCCATTACTAATAAGGCCATCACTCTTGGATGAAGCCGCAAATTACATGTTATGTTTCTCACTGCTGAAGATAAAGTGTTCTTTAAATTTTGCCTCTGCAAATGTAATGTTTAGCACAAAACACCATCAGGAAAAACAAGAGGAAAATTGAAAAAATGTCACATACGTTCAGCATCAATTTGCTTCTCTGTCACTAAAACTGAATATCTTTTTTTGTTTTGGTATTTATCACCACCTTGAAATTTATATTTAGGAGGGGAATAGAAACCATGGGTGGTGAGTTTTGATCTCAGACATGCTGCTGCATGACAGGCATCTTAAAGTCAGACGTAGCCTGACGTAAGTGAAATCAGAACAGGACCCTGTCACAAGACAAAACTAAAAAGGAAACAACTTGAAAGTTTCATGGTAACGTTGCATCTTGATTGTCATCCAGATCTTTTGCTCTCTTACAGAATTGCAAGTCTGTCTTCCTTCCACTGATGATTTGTCATTCCAAATTTCAACTCTCTTACTAGAGGGTAGGATTTTCACCATCAGTGTCCAAAGAAGAGTACAAAAATGTGGTTTATTTTGGTTAGAAAGCCAGAGGCACTCCTTGATTACCAGTCCCTTTTGCTTTCCCTGTCCCAGACAGAGCCAAATTCAAAACCTATCCAGTTGCTTGGAAATGGAAGATGAAATGTGCCAATAGCTAACTCGACAGGGCTTTTTTCCAGTATAAAATGTTCTTTATCTTCATTTCCAGACACAGCCATACAAAAGTCAGATGCTTTAGGCAAAACTCCTCCCACCAGTGCCAAATGATCTTTGCAGGGACACAGCAGCCTCACTTCTGCTGACCACTTCACATGAAAATGTCTACATGCCTGGCATTCCACCATGACCTTCAGCAGCAACTCCCAACTTACTGGGCTGTTGGTAAGAGCGGGATTTTGCCTTGCGCTCTTGATTCAGCACAGGAGTGGGTGCACACATCCAGGCAGACACATGCCAACCCCGCAGCAGTGACCATGGGTCCCACTCAATGTTGGTCAGACCATGGAGCACATTGTTCAGCCTCTGTGCTGGGGTGGATGCAGGCAGGAGGCAGGAGGCCCTCGCTGTTGGTGCTGATGGGGGTGTCTTCCTATTCTCCTCTTGGTGCTATTACTGTTGTGTTTGGAACTAATCCCCCCTTTTTTCCAACGCTGCAGGACAGCCTCTTTCTGCAGCACGCACAGAGCCACTGGGGAAAGAGAGATTGGTGTAATGGTGTACGGGCGGCAGACAGGAAATATTGTGCTTTGGTTCAAGGGAAGTTTTTCCCTCACACAGAAAAACCTGAAAGACAACAGTTATTTCAAAGGAGAAGCATATGTGACCCAGGAGAATATAAAATACGCTGTGTACTCCATCGTATCCTGGCTGCAGAAAGCGGTGCCTGTCAGATGTCAAGAAGGGCTCAAGAACAGAGGGTCAGAGCCTGATACCAAGGTGCCTTTTGAACCCTGATGCTGTGTTTTATTGGCACTTAAAAACTCGCTTGTGAATTTCTCAGTCAAGATGATGCCGGTTGGTGATGTCTGGTGTTTCTTCTTCACTTTCATTTCTGTTAACACATATTCTGCTTTCTCTTAGAGGTATGTACAGGTGAATTCTCTATTTTTTGGTCATGCTCTACTTTCTACATTTCTTTTACATACTATCTTGCTTGCACCTCTGTATCCTTCCTTCACTTAGCTGCTAACCTGGTATTAATCATTGCTTCCCCATCCCTCCCTCTCCTTACTTAGAACAGCTTGATTCTTCTTTTATAACTTTGCATTTTCCACCAGAAAAATCCACTTCCAGCTGGATCCCTCCTTCAATATCACTGTCTAGGAAACAAAATGTCAGCTAGGAGTTTTCTGTCTTGAACTGGGAAATGCTGACAGGCATGAAATTCATGTTCCAGGGAGCACATCTAGAAAGCTGGGAACTCATTTTCTGTTGGGGCTCTAAGATATGAATGCTGTAAATGGCCTCAGAGTAAGTCAGTGACCTCCACTGCAGTTCTTAGTTTTTCAGTTGCCAAGGAGGGTCAATGCTCCCTCAGTCAAGTTACCTGAGCTTTGCCTCAGTGCACTTACCTGCACAGGGGAGTTAATAACAATTCTTCTCTCAGTGAGTAATTTTAGACATTATTACTCAGGTGTTAAAAGTCTCTCACCTGAAGTCTCAGCTGCTAGAATCTTAAAATTAGGCACAGTGAAATAGGACTAGTTGTCTTATTATAGACCTTCTCCCCCCCCCGCCCCCCACATATATGCGTATGCACACACACACATATATGCACATGAATCCCTATCTGCATCCCAGCCCCGAGCAGTGATCACCCCATACAGCAAACTGCACATTCCAGACATAGGAGATGAACCTGGTTTCTATTTGAAGTCTCTCCTGAGCACCCTGGAGGTGATTGACTAAGTGTTCAGCTTTCCCAAACTGCTGCCTCCATGGATTACACTGACAGAGCTTCAACTGGACCCATGCCAGTGAAATTCCTTCCAGCCTGTCTTCCCGAGGAAGGGATAGTGTTTCCTCGTCTATCTCCTTTTGACTTTTTCTCTCCTAGCCCTTTGATCAGTCAGCACAACTCAGTCAGAGGGTAGAGGCTCAGGGATGCTGAGATCCTTCAAGTTTTACCCATAAAGTCCCTGTGCTGACACAACAACCCTTCTGTGTGAGGGCACCAGCCTTGCTGTTATTGCAACTGATGTCTCCACTGCCATGAACAGCTACTTCTACTTCAGGGACAAAGGTCTCAAACTGTGAACCTCAAAGCCGGTTTTTAATGGCATGTCCAACAAAAGGTGACATAAGGACCTCAGCTTTCAGTAGGGAAGTTCCCTGAAGACCCTAATAGCTTGTTTTTGAGCATGGGCAGTGGTTTTTTAGGCTGAACTAGGATAAGAATCTCCACCTTACTCCTACTTGCAGAATACACAGAATGAGCATCCCTCTGCCTTATGTCACCTGGTAGGGACTTTTTATACTTTCTTCTGGGAGATGCAGATTTTAATCACCTCACTGGTAAACATGCGAAGCAGGGAACTCCCCTCACCAGGGCTGAAAATTTGTGATGGCTTATTCCACACTTCAACAAGTCATCTATCCACCAACCTGCCAAATAAAAGACCTGCCACCATGTCTTCAGCTTGTCGTTTGAAAAGACTGAGTTTCTGAACAAACAGGTTTCGGCCCCAGGAGATTTAGGGCTGTGAATCCTAATTGAAATAAAGTATCTCCTTCAACAAATAGAGTTTGTCCATCCCAGGATGAGGGCATAAAATTTAAGATGAGTCCTTGTCTGCAATGCTTCTCAATAAGCTGCATGAGATCTCCGCCTTCACAGACTCACAAAGTAAGGGGCATCTTGAGCAGTGACTGGAAGTAAGATCATAGAGTTTTGAGTACTGTTACAAGACAGATGGTTTACAAATCTCCTCCTGGGTATTAAGCAGAGTCAGCAAAGCCCAACTGAGTCAGGAGGAAGCCTCCATTTGTAAACAACAAACTCACATTTAACTGCAGGGATGGAGGAGGCAGGAAGGGGGTAGTTTCTCTCTAAATTTCCAGATCTTGATTTTCCATTTCCACATATGAAGCTGTCTGTCTCCTGTGTTTTATTTATCCAGTTTGAAGGTCTTGATTCTACTGACTTGAGTATTTTTGTTGGCTCTACCATTCCTTATCAGCAGGGACAGAGGATGAGTCCTTCACGGACAAACCCATGTCCTATTAGTGACTGTGAGCAAGAAGCATCACCAATAGCCATGGGCAGCATTGGTCTTCTGCCTTCTCCAGAGAAAAATTTCCCAAAAGAGTATGCAAACCTCCAAGAATATCTGTTATACGAGAAGAAAAAAACCACCATCATTAGAAAAAAATTATTACTTTGGGTTTCCTTTAGTGGTTCCTGGCAAAGCTAATGAGGTGACTACTTGGTTCTTTTGCAGAGAACTGTGAGGTATGGGCTTTCAGATGTGAACTGGTTCATTTTAAGCCAACTTTATAGTTCCATACACCAGCTGCAAAGACCTAGAGCTGCAACCCTTGTTTATCTCAGAAACAATTTCAAATTATCAATCTGGGTAAGAGACTCTCCAGCTTAAGAAATAAACCAAATTAGAAAGCATGATTAATTGCTACAGGCTCACTTAGCTTCAGATTTCTCTGCTTTGCATGCTTACCAGAGAAATCACAGCATCTACATTTGGTGCTAATAAAAACACTGTTTATATCAATTGATTTTTACATTGTAAATTTATTACCTAGAGTTTCATGCTACTTGGCCATGTGGTTTAACATCCTCCAGCCTACCCCTGGCTCAGAATGGATACTTGCATTAAAGCTCCACAAACTGAGGATACTGCAGCTTCAAGACCCACTCCAACACAGTCCAGCACAACAGAGGTTTCCCAAATTCACCAGAACTATCCTCAGGTGATGAGCAAATGTGCACTGGGGGAAGAGCCCTGCTGGCCACAGGAACCATCCAGGCCATGGCTCAAGGGGTTTGAGAAGATCTTCAGGTCACAGAGCCTGTGTCAAGCCTGGAACTGTGGATAGAGAGCTGAGGCAGCTGGAGGCTGAGCAGCACAAGGTATGCAGCACTGTCTGAAGATTCCCTAAGATAAAAGGGAAGAATGCAGCAAAAAGAGCAAGTAAAAATTAGTTAGATCACTTAACATAAAAAATAGTGTTTGGAGATTCATCCAAAATTCAAGGGATCGGTCATTTCTGAGTGTGCAATAGCACTGTTTGCTTTTATTAAATTTTGTTCTCTTAAGTTATGACCTCTGCCTGGATGCTGCCATTTCAAAAAGAGCAGAATCATTTTTTCTCTCTTTTTAATTTTCTTCCAACTTTCCACAAAACCCTTCACCTCCAGCTAGAGAGGAGGCCTGGAAAATTTCAGCCTTCTAGGTGAAACTTTTGGATAGTTGCAAGCAAGGGAAAACGGGGAGATATAACATAATGGAAACACTTTGGCAGCCTTAGCTATAGCTGTCACCAACGTTCCAGCCCTAATGAAAACTTTCCTGAAGCAAGGCTGGGGTAGATGCATTAACCCAAAGAGGGCCTTTCCTGACCTCACTGTGGTTTGCAGGCAGGCTGAGCCCCCCGAGATGGAGGGAGCTGCTCAAGCGGCCAAGTTCCACATTGGAATGGGCTTGCGTGTGTAAATCAGAATGTTATTTCTGCCCAGGGTTTATTCTCTTCACCTTGGGTGAGAGGCCACGGTGACTTGCCTGGGACAAGAGCTTTCTGCATTCCTGGTTTGCAGATATTCTGTCTGATATTCCCCGAGCACCGGCAGTGCTGTTCTGGCCAGCTTCCCTGGACCTGCCATCCCACTGCCGTGGGATGACAGACATGTTGTGTGCTAATCTGCTGGACTCCCAGCAGACTGAGACAAACAGGTCTCAGCTCCTGGCTCACTTTCCCTTGCAGGGCCGCCCTGCACCCTGCAAGGTCAAGAGCGTGAGCCTCGGTGCAGTGCCCCAGCCAAGCAGAAAAGATGCACCAAGGCTCCTCCTACTATAGCTCTGTCGACAGCAGTCCCAGTCAAGGAAACAGAGCTCCACCATGTCCAGGGCAGCCCTGTCCAGTGCAGGGAGTAGGCACCCCTTGGCCCCAAGGGCCTCTGCATTTGCTCTAAACCAGCTGGCATTTCTGAGAAAGGTTCATGGTGTATTCTGCATTTTGAGCTGGTTTGCAATATGTGCTTTAGATATAAGAATCTTAAAATACCCTGAGTTGGAAGGGAACCACAAGGATCATCAAAATCCAACTCAGATTATACCCCACTGGGCTAACCACACCAACTGTGTGATCTTGAAACATCACTATCCCAGTGAAAGCAAAACCCAACAAGCACTTTACTCACCATCACTTGTGACTGTTACCTGAGTGTTTCATTCAGACAGAACCAAGATGTGGAATTATTATCTGTCATTTAAAATCATTAATTTTGGGCTCAGAATTTGTGCTGCTCAACTTTAAGTATTCAAATAAAAGAGTTTTTCTTATTACTTGTAAGGTTCTGCTACTGGGTTGGGGAAACTCCCAGTATCAATACAGGCTGGGGGATGAAGGGATTGAGAGCAGCCATGAAGAGAAGGACTTGGGTGTTCTGGTGGATGAGAAGTGGGACATGAGCCAACAGTGTGCACTCATAGACCGGAATGACAATTGTATTCTGGGCTGCATCAAAAGAAGTGTGACCATCAGATTGAGGGAGAGGATTCTGCCCTTCTACTCTGCCCTTGTCAATCCCCACCCGGAATACTGCATCCAGCTTTCCACAGGAAGGACATAGACTTGTTGGGGCAAATCCAGAGGTAGAACACAAAAATGATCAAGGGGTTGGAGCCTGTGACGGATTGGGAGAATTGGGGTTGCTCAGTCTGGAGAAGAGGAGACTCCAGGGAGACCTTATATAAGCCTTCCAGTAACTAAAGAGGGCTTTATAAGAAAGATATAGGGACAAACTTCTTAGCAGGTTTAGCAGGGCCTGTAGCAACAGGACAAGTAATGTTTTTTAACTAAAGAGGGCAGATTTAGATGATATATAAGGAAAAAACATTTCACAGTGAGGGTGGTGAAACACAGGAACAGGTTGTCCAGAGATGGCCCGTCACTATAAACACTCAAGGCCAGGTTGGATGGGGCTGAGGAACCTGATGTAGTTGAAGATGTCCCTGTATACTGCAGGGCCATTGGACTGGTTGACTTTTAAAGGTCCATTCCACCCGAAACTATTCTATGAGTCTATGATTCTATGATTATTTTCTTATTATGTATCTAATTGTCTTATAATATGCCTAATTTCAAAAGGTGCCTGAGGGCTGATTCTGAAGAGAAATAACACTTTCCTGATGCTGAAGTGCCTGAGAGGAGAAATACCTGTTACCAACACACGTACATGATGCGCTTAGGTGGCTGCCCCATGAATACATCGAGTACCCGTCGCTCTCTTGGGGTCTTTTCTCTACCCACACATTGCACTGGGCCCTGCTGGCAGTCTTCAGGGACCACTGCAGGAGACCCACAGTGCCACAGTTAGAGGGGATGCCATTACAAAGCCAGGACAGATATGCACAGCCTTGAGCTGAATGAGGGCTGGGCAGTCATTGATGGGCAGACCATCAATTTCTGGTCTCCCTACCATCAAAGCATGAAACAGTGTTCCAGTTTTCTGGGACAAAAGGGCTTCAGCACAGGCACAGAGCAATCTGTAAATACCTCACAGCCCTGAGGCAAACATCAAGGCCAAAGTAATTGCAGGCATATCCGGCAAACTAATACCTTGTCACCACACTGATAATCATGTATGCAGTCCCAGATCCTGCTAATGAAAGGCAGAGCAGAAGGAATTACTGTCCTTTTGGCCTTTGGGCAAAAGCTGATGCTCCTGGGTATCACTGAGGTGTGTGGTTGTTTGGTTGTGTTTTCATATGTGCATATCCTGCACATTGCCTGTATGTCCAAATAACTCTTGCACTTCTATAGACAGATGAGTATTGATCTATATTGGTATACGTAGATTTTTTTGGTGTTCTATCAATCAGGAGTGAGTCAGACTTTTGGTAACAGTTTCTAATTTTGCTCTGTAAATGCAACTGATCATTGATTTGTAAAAAAGTAGTAAAAAAATATGATGACAGTTTATGTGTAATTTCTCCTCTAGCCTTAAAAGAGGGAGGTTTCTGGCCCCACAGCTAAAGGATTGCCAGACAAACACTTGATTTTGCATCCAATATAACGGAGGTATGAGAAAGAATGGGTAACGGATCCTCTAATAGCAAATCTACCATGGGTGGAGAAAGTTTCTGTTGTGTCAGAAGCTGCTCATTTCTGCCTCAACTCCTCCTCCTCGAAATCCCTTCCTCCCCCAGGATGAACCAAACAGCAAGGGCAGTTTTGCAGAGCTAATCTAAGTCAGGCTAAAAGCTTCCAGGAGGGGTTAGGAACAAATAGCTGGGGCTGCTGGCAGAGGCTAGAGGAAAATGTAAAATAATAATAAAAAGCAACTATCATCTGTAAAAGGGTAACTGGCTACTGTTTAACATCCCTACCTGTGACCAGGATGATACTAGTACTAAAACCAGGAATATCAGTAATGGCAAGTGCCTCGAAAACATTACATTTAAGCACGAATGCTCTTAAAGTATCAGTTCCCAACATCCCTTTGACATACAGCTATCAGGCCACTCAGAGTACCTAGAAATATGAAGCAACTGAAAGGACACATACTGTAATTACAGGGATATACAGATATGCACGTTTCAACCTTAACTTCAGACCAATAAATCTTTGCTATGTAGATAAATCTTAGGTTGGTAAGAGAGGACTCTTGCAGACGGTTCCTGTAAAGTAAACGTGCTCTCACATTAATAAGCTTTTAAAGTGAATAGTTCCATTGATTTTGGTGAGATTCCTTGCTAAGGTGAAGGTTGCAAGGTTTCTTAAGAAGAAATCTAACTGGGATGCATTTTTTACAATGTATTTTAGGCACACTTGTAGTAAAACTTACTAACTTTTCCAAACTGAGGGTTCAGTGTATTTCTTCTTCATTATTAAACCAGTGACTTAAAACAGGCAGCATTTTTCTACAGAGTAGTCCTTCATACATTTACTGCCAGCAGGTAAGACATGATGGTTTTACTAACAAAAACTTGCCAAAAACTGAGTGTAAGTATCTTCAGAGTTTACCCCTGTATAGTCGAAGGATTGAATTGATCTGCTATTTACTTGCGCAAGAGGTTGCCTTAGCCATAGCAGAATTGCTTAGAAGCTCCAAGTTCATTTCAGACTGTCACATCTCTCTGATTGGCACTCAATGGGAGCATCAGAAGAAGATATAAAGACCACAAATACACCCAGATGTTTTGCCAGCCACTGTCAGCTAACAGCTGGCTTGCGTTCTGGAAAACTTAACCCTGAATGTTTGTCCTTCTGCAAACATGTTATCCTTTTAAAAATTCATCTGTCTCCAAAGTACTGTGGCAACAGTATCCTCAGGTTAATATGTAAGGAAAAAAAAATCCTTGTACTGACTTTTTCTTTCCATACTGTGAAGGGTAAGCATCAATATTTAACCTACCCCTCCTCTGCCATTTTTCTGTGCTTCTCTCTCAGAAAGGATAGTCACATCTGCCACCTCTCCTTTGCATGGAAACCTTTCCACACTTCCAGCCATTTTTGTTACCCATCCTTGTTACCCATTTATTTATCCCGCAGTTATGTTCAGGTAAGCAGGTCTAGCTCAACCACAGTATGAACTATTTCCTAGTATTCCCCTGCCAGTCTATGTGTAGGGGGTAGCATTCATCTTACTTCAGTGCCAATAAGCTCTTTGGATTGCTTTTCCTACTCTCTAGACAGTCTGTGACTCTGAGGGGCTCAGTCACTGGTTGAGGCTATTTAGGCAACACAAATAATTAACCCTTACCCAGCTGAATCCTCCAGGTCTAACCACAATCATCAAGGCTCAAATTAAACTCAGTGAGGTTCAGGAAGCTCAGTGGCTTGCAGGATTGACTCTTTTTTTTGTCTGAAGTACTTTCCCAATTAAGCAGTAGTTCAGAAGAAACTATGGGATTTGGATCATTATAGGTGACAGTACTTGGGATCTTTGAGGAAAGGGCCGCAGGGTATAGACCCCTCTTTTACTTGAGCAATGAGGTGACTCCCCTGGAAATCATTTCTTTTAGTGCCCTATTAGTATTCTGACACACTGCTCATCCTATTCAAAATTACCTTGTCACTGGTGCCTTTACTAACTGTCATAAGCATGGATGGGACATTAACAGGCAATTCATTAGCTCTGCTCTGTTCCAACGCTCTAAGCTATCCACAGCTGCTAAGGAAGGGTTTTCTTCTATATGGGACAGAGCCTGCCGTAGAAACATACACAAAGATGCACTCACCCCTAACTATGTGGCCTAATGGCCACAATATTGTTTTCCCCAGTGTTGCCCCCAGAGCAAAATCAGGTGCATTTCTCCCCTGAGTCAGAAAAAGGCAGGGAAAGCAAAGAAGATAACAGGACTGTCAAGGACATGGGCAGGACAGGGACAGAAAAGTCTTTTTGTCATTTTATTAGAACTGTGGAAATAACTGGTTTTCTCTGTTCACTTTTACAATAATAACTGTTCGGGCATGACGAAATACTCATTTTTAATTTCTTTATATCTTACTTGCATTCTACATCCAGTTTAGATTAATTCTGATCCTAAAGTGAAATGTCTTCTATTTGTTTCTCTCTTTAAGGTTGTGGTGCCTTACATGGCCCACCTGACTCAAGCCATCCTATAAGAAGGCTTATTTGTATGTCTTCTTTTATTTTGTTTTTAGTTCTATTTAATATAATCTGCAGGAAATCTGCATGTGCCTTTTTCTTTGAGAAGAGGAAACGTCTTCTCTGAGGCATTCTCTGTGCTTAAATGCTTCAGAGAATAGAGTATAAAAGCAGTTACATAGAAGTGCAATCCAGAGTAATCCTCTGCCAAAAACACCATCTCAGCTCTCTAGCTGTAACAGACCATACACGGGGGAAGCAGCCTTCACCCTCTGCTCTACAAGCACAACTCAAAAGGAGAACCATGGAGAGATCATCTTGACATCATGTGGGATAAAGAGAGCTAATCCAAGAAATCATCACATGTAAAGGATTCTTCGGATCAGATAAATTCTCAGATTGGGATCATTCTCTTTAAAATGTGCTCTGTTTTCCTTTAAAGGGTCTGCATTTCTAGTCACAGACAGAGCATTTTCTGAGGCATCATTTAGCCATTTCCTAATGGTCCTACAAAGGGGTAGCCACAGGTTTACACACAGCAGAGGTCAACATCCATCCACAATGAACTCTAGAGTTCATAATGAAGAACAGTTGAGAAATCAGTTTCCTGCTTTTTACCTAGGGAACGAGGAATACTGTTTTGGGACCTGGCTCCTTACTAGACATCATAAATAACTACATACAAAAGCAGAAGAAAATCTATTTCCATGAGTTAAGCACATACTTTAGGAATAAGTTAATCACTCTGTTGTTTCCTGTCTCCTACCAATAAAAGGGGACTTACTTTGAGTATGATGCATACAAGTTTCCAACAGAGCCACTCAATTTTTACACAGAACTGTTGGATCATGTTAGCAAAATCCACTAGCTCACTAATTCCAGGTTTGTTGGAGCTGCCAGATGCTGCGTGCTGGCTTCCCAGCAGGGAATCACGTCCTGGAGAACAGAAGCCTGCAAGATTACCCACAGGAAGGAGAGGTATCCCATGGCAGGGACCTCAGCAAGGTCATTTTTTTGGAAATCAAGTGTGCTGTTAGAGCAGCCCTGCAAGAGATTCACCTGTGTGCAGTGGGTGTAAAACAATGTAGCCCCACAAGTGTTTGTGTGACTATACTGCAGGGCCAGTGGAACTGCGCTGCCACTTCAAACCATGGCAGCACAAGTCCCAGAGATTCGCAGTGGCATTTCTGTCCCTAACTCACACACTGCCAACACTTGGGTCCCTAATTTCTACTGAAGCGCTCAGCTCCCTTGAAACCTGTATTTAAGATTTTGATGCCTTTGATGCGAGTAACTTCTTCGGCAGCTCCGGTAGAAACACCTTAAGCACCGAGCTCTTCGTATGCACAGGCTCCCGCAAGGCCGCGGACATCACCCACCGCCGACATCTGACGGCTTGCAAGCCCGCTGCAAGAGTTGTCGCTGCCCACCCATCACACCACGGGGAGAAGAGGCCCGGGCGGGCTCCGGCCTCTCTCCTTGTCCCGGCTGTGTGCCCCGAGGAGCCGCCAGTGGGCGCAGCCAGCGGCGGGGCCCCTGCCCGGAGCGCGGCTGACACCTTGTGGCTGCGGGCCCGCACGGCCGCCCCGGGCCGCGGGCAGCCANAGGCGGCGCCCGCCGCCGAGCGGTGCTGGAGGCGGGCGGGGGCGGCGGCGGGCGCCTTCGTCCATTCGGCTCAATTCCTCCGGGAGCATCCCTGCCGCTGCCCGCCTCCCCAGCCCCGCCACCGCGCACACGGAAAGGCTCGGTGTTGGCTCAAACCGCTCGGCGCCTTAAAATGGGACGTGGGAAAATGCCCGTTTTGTCAGCAGGACGAGGGCGCGGGGCCTCTCTCTGCCTGGCCACTGGTGTGTTCACAACGCTGCTGCTCTTCCCCCACCTTTTCTTTGAACTACACCTTCCTGATGCTTCAGTGGCAGTCTGCACCGCAAGGCGTCCTGGAGGGTGTTAACCACAAAGATCATTTGTGTCTGGCTTGTCAGGTTCAGAAAACACAAAATGTGGCTTTTTCAGCAGAGAAATTGCATGTGCTTTGGACAAAAGAGCCTGGTTGAGAATGGGCTGTGCCATCTTCCAGCTCTTCAGTGTCCTGCTGAGAGCGGGAGGTTTTTCTTTTTCTCATTATTTACCAGCAGCATCTGTAATTAAAAAAAAAAAAAAAATCTTGGAGGTGTCCCGATTATATTTCTCTGCTTTGCATGCTGAGAGCAGGAGCAGTGCAGACGGTGGTAATGAGGCTGGTTGACTGTCTTGGCCCAGCTGGGGTGAGTGGCAGAGCCTGGCAGAGCTGGCTGGCACATTCTGGAGACATCATGAACTCAGGTGATTGCCAGACTCTGAGGTGAAGTTACAGAGGGGCCTCATCTGACTTCACTCATGCGGCATTTCATTAAAGGACTTTGCACCAATCAAAATGATGGAGCATAGGCCAGCATGTTGGCTCTGCAGGCTAATTAGTCTCTCAGACCTTCTGCTCCTCTGAAAGTCCCAGCCCGGCTGGGCAGGACAGGGCTTTGTGTTGCTCGCGTCAAGTGGCCAGGTTCCACATCTGTGGTGCTGGTATTTCGCTGGTCTGTGGGGCTCTCATTTGGCCTATAAACCACAAACATCTGCTGGGGTTATGGTCGGCTTGTTGGCTGATTTCAGCAGGGGTGGTGACCTGCTGTACTAGTCAATCAGTTCTGGAAGAGCAGACTGGATGCAATGCGTAGGAGTTTGAGAGAGCAGAAAAAGCACTCACACAGTCAAACCCAAAAACTAGGTAAAAATAAAGATCTGTAGAAATGGTAAAATGCTGCAGCTTAATAGCTTAAGAAAAGCGTACGCTTGTGCCCAGGTGTCCTTGGTGTTTTCCACACATTCTCTCCCTCGACAGCTAGATATTATTTTTTTAATGCATGTTGACAATCGAGCATGTTAGTTTACAAATGCACTAAGATAAGCAAAAATCTAGAGTAACTTAAAAGAAAGTAAATTATGAGAAGAAAACTTACCTCATGCCTACACTGATAAAGAACTCTTAATTTAAGTTAGTCAGGGAATAGTTTATTTTAAATGGATATAACAGAAATAAATTCACCGTAATAGCCCAGATCACAATGACATCTTCAGCTCTTAATGCAGATGTCATGTGCGTCTCAGAGAAATGTCATCATAGTTTGGCAGTCTGAGGGATGACGTATAAGAGACTAATTCTGTTCTCTATCACAGCACTGTTGGCTGGAAGAATTTCACCGACCATTCCCTCTACTTTCTTTGGATTGATACAGATGGAAACCAAGGCAGGAACGGACTGTCAAAGCTCTCAGCATTCATCCTCATTTCTTTTAAAAAAGAAGTCCCTGCCACTGCTCTGCTTTGCCTCTCTCCTGTGCCAGGGTAGATCAGGACTGATTCTGGAGGAATCAGGCAACAGAGCTGTCCTTTCTTAAGTGAAACATGCATAGTTCTTTCCATGTAAATTCAGTTTAGATGCAGGAGTTTGGGTGCTGCTGAAGCGCCTCATCCCACCAGTTATTCTATAGTCTCACTGAGCATTTATTTCCAGGGCAAGCAGGGTAGTACATGCCGAGAAGGCACGGATGGAACACAACTCTGTGTAAATAATACGTTAGGCCTGAACTGGACCAATTTCTGCTGGCAAAACAGACTCTTTGTTCAGGAACTTTGTCCAGTTGGGACTTCCAGCAAATGAAAGTATTTTATAGTGCAACCTTGCAAACTACTTAGGGATTTTGAAATTAAACAAATAAAAGCAAAGATACTGTTCCTGTTCCTCAGTATCTGGTAATTTCCCATGAGCATGGATGGCCAGAGAAAGATCTCTTTTCTTGTGGTTACATACCCTGCTATTTTGGGGATGTCACTCACTGGACTGCATTATAAAAAACATTTAATGAATCTCCCCTTGGGTTTGCATTCCTGGAGAAAGCCACAGCTGCCCAGATTGCAACTCACAGCAACCTAACTGCTTCTTGAGGCCATGCTTACCCCACTGGGCAACCTCCTCAAGACTCCCCAAAATGCATATGAGTGCTTGTACTCCTTAGGAGCCCTTGAAAAGCCCAGCCAGGGGATCTGTCAGCACGTGTCCCTCTCAAAAGACAGGGCTAGACAGCAACAATATGAAGAGACTTCTGAAAAAACAGTCTACAAACTTGTGAACTTCATGCTCAGTGAAATACATGAATTTTTTTTTTAATCAACGATTGCAAGTATTAGAGTAGGGAATGAGATTCTATATGGCGGGGAAATTATCACTTTCTATCGAATTCTCACAGATTTTCCTATGAGAGCTAATGTGTCTCACTGATAGTGTGTGGCTATCAGACGCTAGGAAAATGATCTAATTTATAGCCAGTATTGAGAAAGCTACCAGTAGCAGAATAAAATAGTTCTCCATATGGTACCATAAAGCTTCCAAAAACTATAGTTAAAGAAAACAACAATGCTCGTAGAGAAATTCTCCTTTCATATATGAAGGAAGGGGTTACAGCAACAAGACTGCTAAAGACTCACAAGAAGGAACAATGTCTTTGATTGTCTTAGATGAATTTATAGCTTGTATGTACAGGATTACAAGTATTAGATGCATCTTTATGCTAACAGGGCTCATGTTTTGAAGTACAAGAAAACTCTACAGCTACATTCTGTGGAGGCTTCCACAGTTTGCCAAATGGAAAAACATTTGGAGGTTTGGAAAAATCTTGCACATAAATTACTAAAGGCACGAAGCGCCTGAAAGATGGATGAAATCAGAAGCCAAGGAAAAGCAGTGTGTGTGCCAAGGAACAAAAAAAAACATGTAATGATTTCTTTTAATGACTCTCCTGCAAAATGGAGAGCAAGCTTCCAGGGCATGTCGTATTCTCATAAAAGCAGCTTGCATGGGTGATGAGAAATACCCTGTAAGTGGTCAGACCAAGACCCAATTTTTCATCCTTTCTGCATATAGCTCTCCATTGATTATGCTAAGTGCTACCCACTGGTTAAAAACACAGCAAGGTCGTTGTCTCTGCCTGTGGCAAAGGGCAGCCACACACTTGCTAATTTCCTGATTTATGACACCCTATAGAAGGAATTGAAAGTGGGCACAAGGCGGGGACACACACACATGATTAGAATAGAGGGAGATCAGGAAGTTTGTGATAAAGGAAAGGCAGGCTCTTGTCTGACATGTGATCTCTCTTTTGGCTTGAAGTAAACCTGCTCCTTCAAGGCTATGCCATCAACAGGGCCTGGCTCAAGTTTCACCACTAAATCTGAGTCAACAATCTCTAATCTGGACACTAGGCTCAGGATTCAGGCTCAAATTGCAGTTGGAAGCAGACAACAGGGACACGGGAAGGTGGGGGCTGGGGGAAGTGGGGAGAGGAGGAAAAAGACAATCTTTGTTTTGCACTTGATTGTCCACATAAGGCTGAACTGAGACCATGTGTCTTTTTTTTTTTTTTGTCATCTCCAAGATAAAACTTCGCACCTCTCTGGCCTTGAAGTTGCCTTCCTGACACTTACATTAAGTACAGAAGATATATGTCTGAGAATAGGGGACATAAGTTTGTGGAGCAGCTCAGATTTGGAGTTCTTTTCATCTTTCTGACATGTGATACCGTGACATAAGCTGCCTGCAGTGGGGTTGCTATGCAGATATACAGTTTCTGAAAAGTTACACCAGGAAAACTAAAACCTACCGATGGATTTAGCATTTCACAAAGAAGAGGGATAAAATGTGTGGCAGTTAGAAGCTAAAAAAGGTGAATTTAACTTTCATGAAAACAATCTCCCTAAAAAAAACCCCAGGATCAGTAAGTATAAAAGTATCTTGTTGCAATCCTAGCCTTTGGGCTTCTGGCTTAATCCCGCTACTGTATATAATAAAGGAGACCCTGTGTGTTTAATGGCAGGGACAGAAAGAAGTGGGAAATACTTGGGTACTGTTCCTCCTAATTTCACCCTCTTCCCCCTCTTTGTTGCTGCCTTGCCATGATTTTATTTTGAAAAATAAAGACTAGAATAAAAAATATGTTGTCTGAGGCTTCCAGCCAAAAATGTGCCAGCACTTTCCCTTCCCACCGCCCACCCCCCTCAAACTCCTTAGGCCAAAAGCCTTAACAAAAGCTGTTTTCTGTTTGGAAGATCTCTGGGTCCTTCGCTCTCTTTCCTAACCCCTAACACAGGAAATTATTTTATAATTCACATTATTAAGGAATTCAACTCATGCTCCCCCCCTCTTTCCGTCCTGTTCCCTGGATGTCAACCGACAGCAAGCCTGTGGGCTGGCACCCATCCTCTCTGACCCGCTTGTGTCAGCTCCTCTACCTGACCCTGCCCGTAAATCATCTTGCCGCACCTCTCGTGAGAGTGTGTGGGCGGCAGCCAGCTTTCCCCAGCATCCAACCGTGCTTCAGTGCCTGGGCGCCTGCTTAGCCTTATCCTTAGAAAGATACCTGTGAGCTATATAGCGGGCTGCTCTCAAGTTCTCTGTCTGTGTGTGTGTGTGTGTCCTAAACGTTATGTTTCACATAATGCCTGTCATGCCAAAGACCACACTAGCAATTGGGACGCAATAAATCAATCTCTTTTGGCTAGAGCTGGAAACCACATCTCCTGAGGTACTCCAGAAGGAGAGGACAGGTAGTGTGAAAGGCCAGCATCATACAGCACATGTGGGGCAGACCTGCTGATGCAATCCTGCCGGCCTGGCACACTCCCCTGCTCCAAAGCTGACTAGGGGATGTTGCCAGTACTGCTACCCCAGGGAGCTCTTTGGCTGCCTGCCCTCCTGTGCTGAGGGCCCAGGAAGTGTGAAAGAAGGCAGGGCTGCAGCATGCTGAGGAGGACCTCAAGAGCTAGCTTAGGGAAGACTCTCTTTTCTTCAGGGATGGGCTCTGCAGGGGGTCAATATTTACTGCAGCAACTCTAAAACCCTTTAGGGAGGAGAAGCAGATGCCTTTGTTCCAGGAGAAAGCCTCAAGCTCTAACTGGAGAGCTGTGCTTCCTCTTCCCAGCACTGTGGGTATTGTATTGGCGTCTCTTTCCTGGGAAGTGAAGAGAACCTCTCCTGCCTTTCTTGGCATAGCTCATGTCCCAGTAGACAAGCTGGGAGAGATTGTATCACCCCAATCCTGGCTTGGGACCTGGCAAGGGATAACAGCCTTTCTCAACAACTTCTTTTGCATGTGCCTATGTGGGCTTGATTCCTTCAGCTGAAGAAGGAGACTGAAGCAGTCCCTCAGCAAACCCCCTGAGGACAACAATTTTCTGGAAAGGAAGGCAACATTACTTCTTCCTCAAGACTTTTTGTTTTACTAAATAGGTCCAGCAAGGTCTTTCAAAGAAAAAGTAGGCCTGCTGAGAGGTGGGAGTCACAACACATCTCTATTCTCAGCTGCCTTATTAGATAATAATAACCAAGCTTTCCTTCCCAGCTGGGGCAGCATCCCACCTGCAAGTATGGGCTGCCTGGATGCCAGAGAGCCCAGTGCAGGAGGAGCAGGTGCAGCTGCCCCTTCTCCTGTGACAGTCAAGTACCTGGGCTTGTGTGTGTGTAGGGACACATAACTTTTAGATGCTTGCACCATTTGTAAGGAAAGGTCCTGGTCAGCGCATCTGGCTGCTTCTCTGTGTCTTGCATATCCTTGGAAAACTTATGTCAGTAGAGCAGTGTGTGAAGTGGCTGGGAACTTACCTTCTTCTGCAGGTAGGTGATGCTTTAGAGACCAGGGAACAGCTTTGGGAAAAGAGGCTGTCAGTGGCCTAAGTCACTCTTTTTTTCTTCCTTGTGGCTGGGTCTAGTTCTCACTGTGTCACAGAGGTTCAAGTCTCAACAAGTCTTGACTGGCCAACATGACAGGCTGAGGGGCAGCCCTGTATCAGATACCCTCTCTGCTTAAGAGGACTTGCAGTGTCCTGAAGCCAGCATCCATTGCACCTCTGAGGGGCTATGCTCCCACCATTGCTGGAAACAAACAGCCAGGAGCAGCTGTTCAGCTGTGTTTTTCACAGCTCTGTGTTTTGCTGGTGTGTCCTACATTTTCTGGAAAATGTCCCAGTGTTGCTCAAGGTAGCAATGCATTTCTTTGCCCAGTACCACACAAAGGACAAATAAAATGTGTGGAAGCCTATGTAAAGATGTTCTACCCATTCCAAAACATTTGAGCACTTATGATCAATATGAAGCAAATTCAACAAAATTCCCAACTCTCCCTCTGCTGCACGTATGTGTGGCTACTGCCTGAGCACCACCTTTCCCTATTTACAGATCCCAAGTATCAAGACAGCTTTGAGTGGGAGTGGAAGGCAAAGCAACTTATGAGACTGCTTCTTTTCTGAGTTACACCTCTGTAATTCCAGAGCAATTCCAGGGGAATCCACCTGAACCAGCCTCAGCAAATTTGCTCTTAGTTTGAGCACAGAATGTTTGTCATAGTTGTTATTAAATGATGCCTTTACATATCCCAGGCCTATTTTTAAAACAAAGGCAATGAAGTTAGGGCATCCAGTTCTATATATGGACACTCCAAATGGCACTGAAATGCCTCATGCATGTGTTTGGCTGAGTGTTGATTTGGGTGTCCAAATATGGACCTCAGAATGGGATATCTCACTTGGATAAGCATCCTTGCACATTTGGCTTGCAGCACTTATTTGAAAAAAGCAAATTTATTTCTATAATTTAGCATGGAAAACACACAAATTGTTTTCATTTTGAGGGACATCCTTATTCATGGAATTGGGCCACTGTCATGTGTAGTAGTTCCGGAAAAAAAAAATAAAGCCCCCAAAATCATCTAAGACAACACAGCAGGAAATTAATGCAGAGTGTTTGCAGCACACTGACCCCTCTTATCACAAGAGCAGAATTCACACTGACAGCAAGAATTTAGTGCTAGCAGAAGGACCCGTGCAGCTTGATCACAGCAAACTCCTCCTCTGCCCCAGGAGTGTGAAGGGATGGACACAGGGCCGGCTGCTTAGAGACCTGAGGCAAAGCTGCTTCTCTCTGCTCATGTAGACAATCTCTGCATCTCAAATCTGTACACGTGCAAGAGCTGGAGAGATGGCTGTTGCACACAGGAACCTTCCCCTGTATCTCCCAGTGCATCAGGATTTTCTTTGTTTGGCTCCTCAGTAGCGAGTTCTCCAGGAAAGACCTTGGCTTGACTATTAGGTCTTAGTAAGTAATAAATAACGTCAGCAGCAAACAAGCACCATTCTGCAAGTTTGCTGGGTTCCCACTAATTGCAAAGGACCTTTACATCCTTTGTGCAATTCCATTCATTTTGTTGGCATCATACAAGGGATAGATTTGGCCTCAAAAACAAAGCAGGTTTCTCTTGCATAATGTATCATACCATTTGGTCTAAATTTTCCTCAAGGTTTATGTGTACTTGGATATTTCTCCCCATATATGCAGCTGGAGATACTTTTAAAATAACAAACAATGAACTGATTCAGCTGTCCAAAGCAGTTGTTCACTGGGGTAAGTTATTAAGAAAGCGTAAAGCAGGCAGATTTTCAGGAAAGCTAAGGTAAGTTTGTGATACTGGAAATGTGTGAAATCAGCTCCAGCCTAGATCACTTTCTCTACCTCTGCTGCCCTGATGATTTTAAACAAGGTGATTCCATTTCTAGAAAAAAAAAATCAGTTCACCAGAGAGAGATTTCTCTAAAGAGTCTGTTGTTTTTTAGAAAAGTGAAAATGTGTGCTAACAATTCTGGACCACTGACAAAAGCAAAATCAACACACACAGCCTTCGGTTTACAGCCAAGTTCATATGAATAAATAGAGATGCAGCAAGCTGTTTACAGGGAGACAAGCTTTACTCTACATGCCCTTCCAAGCAGGCATACTTAGGCTGTTGTTTGCCTTACATGGCTGGTTAATGAAACCGTCAAATAGTTCCAGAGCTCAACGGACATTTCCAACGCCTCCATCAGCAGCGCTGGCTGTGCTGGCCAAGCGCTGAGAGTCAAACACTGTTGTGTAAGATAGTCTGGGGGCACTTGGGAGGAGTTTGGTGCTTTGAAGAACCTGTGATTTCAGGGGGAGTTCATACACAGAAAAGCCCCATCCTCACAAAAGGTAGGCAGAATACACCCTGTACACTGCCACAGGTGCAGCATGAGCAAACTGTGCTTGGATAGATGCCCTTGAAATGAATGAAGCTGCAGCCAGTGCATCTATCCATAGCTCTTCTCCAAGATCAGGACCTAACTGCACTGTGGGGAGTGGATGTTTTCTTCTCCCAGTGCCTTAAACACTGCAGAAACAGAGAACTGTCAAGGGAGGCATGAAGATGGAAGGGACATAGACACAGCTTTCAAGAACACTTACACTTTTTCTGATACTTCAGACTGAGGGTTTTTTTTGTCAGTGACCAGGCAGGTAGAGGAATGAATAACCACATGCACAAAAAAAAAAAAAAAAACAACAGCACATTTTAAGTGCATTTTTTTCTTGGAGATTTATTTTGTTTTAATAAATCTGACACCAGTCAGGGAGAGAGAAAAGAGTTGCAAGCCCAAAAGGAAAGCAGAGCACACTGAGGGTGCTTTGGATTCTTGCTCTCTTGAAGATGTTTTGTCAGGATGTTTTTGAGCTCTCTCCCTAGACTCAGGAGTTGGATTCCCTCCCCACCCCCCTTTTTTTTGTTGGGTTTTTTATTGTTTGTTTTTTTTTTAAAAAGCGAGCTTACTCGCCCGGTGTGATTTCCAAGCTTTCACAGCTCTAATAAATAAGGAGCACCTGTAAAACAGTAGCTTGACTTAAGTGAAACTGTACAAAGGAAAATATAGAAATACAGTATATACATAGTGCTCATAGTGCACCATCACTACAAGGCTCTGGTTCAACTGACTCTGCTGCCCTGCTCCCAACACCGCTGACAGACACTGCTCCTGCAAACTGTTCCTCACTTCCCCGCAGCAGCCTTATAGAAAAGGTGTACTCTGAACACTCAAGAGTGAACAATTGCTTTATTCGAGTTAGTAAACAGTTACACTGAATCACAAGGTGATCTGAAATATTTTTTTTTGGGTTTTTTCTCTCTTTTTGATTTTTGTGGGGTTTTTATGGGTTGCCTTTTTTTTTTT